>JAYMTA010001260.1:0-20912 GCA_036897625.1 Pelargonium cotyledonis
CTGTAAGTATCACCATCAATACCGCCACCGTGGATGAAAATTTGGAGTGTGTTGTGTTTGAGATCTTAGTATTGCTTTTGGATGAATGGTTTTGCTATATTTCATTTTGGGGAGTTTTTGGGTGGTGGGCAAGTTTTGGAAATTCTGGAAAGAGAGAGAGAGAGAGGATAGGGAGAGGGAGGAGAGAAAAAAAAATTAATGGTGTTTTTCAGCGAAAAAATTAATGGCGTTTTAATAAATGCGAGGGTAAAATGGTAATTTCACGTACAAACTCGCAGAAAAAATTAAATTTTCCGGCGAAACTATGAGTTTTCCGGCGAAAATATGAGTTTTCCAGCAATGATGATGAACATGTTTTTGATGAAGAAGAAGAGTAATAGAGTGAAGGGTATTTTCAGAATTTCAAAAAATATAATGGTCATGTGCAGGGCACATGACTTAAAATTTGAAATATTCCGTTAATTTTGACGGAAAAAGCGAATTACACGTTAAATGGCATCTTCAGGGGTGGTAAAAGTAACATCATGATCTTTAGTGGTGGTATGTGTAATAAACCTATCTAAGAGGGAAGGTACGTGTAATTTTCCTTATAAAAAAAAGCATGGGGCTAGATTGCTAATTCTATCAAACTTTGGGCCACTTTTATAATATTATTGTTAATTTAGGCTAAAAGGCAAAAAAAACCCTACAAACCCCGTCTTGTTGGATGAGCGAGAAGAGTATGGGAAACATAGAGCAAAGATTGCACTTGACAACCCATGGATCGTGCCAGAACCTGCTTCGGTTTCCCCTCCTCATTCTAGCGAAGACCGCTATGCTCAAACATATTGATAAAAAAATAGCGAAGTCCTAGAGTCCGGGCAGTTGTTTGAGAGGTGGAGATATGTTGGGTTGGGAGACAACAATAATATTAATTTCCCATTCATGAATGTTCCTACCATATTTGGAGCATACTACCTTTTTCCATACATGAGATGAGGCGAAACGCCACCACCACTTAGTAAGAAGAGATTGATTTGTAATGTTCAACCTGCACAATCCTAACCCCATCAAGATCTTTGATTGGTAGACAATAAACCAACGAATCTTGTAGATAGTTCGCCCCAAAGAAAATGTATCTGAATCATTATCATCTTCGAATCACTAACTTAGGAGCCCGAAAAAGAGACATGAAAAAGAGGGGAAGACTACAGAGAGTTGATTTGAGTAGTGTTAAATGTCTCCAAAGGAGATGTGCTTGCTTATCCATACCGAGAGCCAACGATTAAGTTTATCCGAAATGGCCCGCCAGGTTGATTTAAACCTGGGTTTGTTGCCAAGGGGAAATCTAAGATAACGAATGGGAATAGATGTCGCCTGACATCCCAAGCCTGAAGCTAGCTCGGTTGTGAGGTTTGATTAAGAGATTAAATAGAAGACACTTGACTTATGAAATTTAACTCTTAGACCCGAGGCAAGATCAAAACATTGAAGAGTGCTTTTAATGTTCAAAGCTTGTTAGATGGAGGCTTTAGCAAAAATGATAGTATCATTTGCGAATTAAAGGTGTGAAATTGTTAAATTCTTGTTGATGCTTAAAAAAAATCATAAATTTAAAATAAATGAAAATATGACACATGGCACCTGAGGGCCACGTTACTAAGCTCCCGACTTTGAAGTTGGAACCGAGGTCACGTGTCCAAGGCACCCAACCGATGAAAAACTCATCTCTGAGGCCGTCGACAACCCCAACGTCGACCAGCGGCGCCTAAAACCCATGATGAAACTTAAAGCCATTGTGCGTGCCCAACGTCAATGGTTGGCTCCAAAGCCGTCAGCGACATCCAAAACCGCTTGGCAGCTCCCAAAGTCATTGCGCCCGCCTAACCCTAATGGTCGCCTTTGAAGCCGTTGACAACATCCAATGTCACTTGGCAGCACCCATAGTCATTGCACATACCCAATGCTTATGGTCTTTTTCGAAGCTGTTGGCGACACCCAACGTTGCTTGGAGGTGCTCAAAGTCATTGCGCGTGCCTAACGCCAATGTTCATCTCCGAAGTCGTCGATAACATCCAATGTTGCTTGGTGGCACCCAAAGCCATTTCGCGCACCCAACGCCTATGGTTGCCTCCGAAGTCGTCGGCGACATCCAACATCGCTTGGCAATGCCCAAAGCCATTGTGTGCATCCAACATCAATGGTCTCCTCCGAAGCCGTCAGTGATTTCCAACATCGCTTGGCGGCGTCTAAAGCCATGGCGTGTGCTAAATATCAATGGCCGCCTCCGAATTCGTCGGCGATATCCAACATCACTTGGAGACGCATAAAATCATGTCGTGCACCTAATACTAATGGTCGCCTCTAAAGCTGTCGGCGACATCCAAGATCACTTGGCAAAGCCTAAAGCCATTGTGCACGCCCAACGCCAATGGACGCATATGAAGCCATCAAAAACATCTAACGTCACTTAGTGGTGCCCAAAACTATTGAATAAGCTCTTTCAAGTCTTGAACCCTTACGACGCTACCCCGCGTGGTAGAGGCTTCTACGATCTTTATCGTACGATCTTGAGCATAAGGATTGTATGGAAGCACATTGACTCGCCCGATGCATAAGCACGACACGTTCGGAAAGCAAACCCTAGTTCACAAGACTTAAAGTTGTAGGACCGTATCTCACTTTTTAGAGTCTTCTTGGGGTGTCGACGTACACCTCGGCGTACGAAGGATGTACAAGAACATTCGGCCATGCCCGACTCCTGCGCTTAGCACACCCGGAAGTGAGAGTTCCAACCCACTCAGGTGGAGCCCACTTTGCTATTAGCTAATGTCGCGATTACACCTTGCATATATTTAAAGGTTAGTATAAATACCTTCTCCTAGTAACATGAATGGATCTTCATTCTCCCTTTTTACATTATCTATCTAGCTTCCTTTCTCTAAAACTCTCTCAAGAGCTTCATATATCCTGACCGAGATCTCATTCTCATGCCTGAGGCATGATAACTCATATGTGTACGTGTTATCCGACCTTAATTTATGTCATGCATGGCTTCATTTACTCGTATTTTGCCTGAAATTTACCTTAATTGTGCACATTTTACATGGAAAATACACTTTTTCATATAGCCGACACAGAATCTGACTTTGGTGTGTTTTTACTCATTTTATGCTAATTTTAGCTCATATGTGCCTTAAAAACCTTATTTTAGTGTTCTGGATATTTTCAGGTCATTATCTTGACGATCGAGCATGAAGGGGAGCAAAAATCGAGTAAAGAATAAAGTGTACTTTTTGCCAATTACACCACGGTGCCCCATAAGTCGACGATTAGTGAATCTCGGTCACTTGAGTGAATCTCTTGATTAACATAAATCGCACACAATATCGTCTAACAAACTAATCTAACTCTAATGATGAAAGATGAATGAAAGGGTGTTCTTAATCTACTAGAAAAACTCAGCAACAAAGCTCTAGACGGCTGGAAGAAAGGCAAAAATCGGATTCCAAACCCTAGCTGAACTTTTTTATTAATAGAGTGCATATTTTGAGCTACGGCGTATTGGGCTCGGCGCTGCAGGGTCGCGATCGTAAGGCGGTTTGACTGTAGCATTGACCTCTGTGGAGTTAGGGATTGGTCTGCTCTATGCTGCGGTGTAACTGTTGGGTTTTGCTCCTTAAATCAACTCAGTTTTCGCTCCTTTTCATGCCCAAACATCAAGATAATGGCTTGAAAAGCTCCTAAACACTAAATCATAATATTTTAGGCACAAATGAGCGAAAATTAGTATAAAATGGGTAAAAATACACCAAAGTCAAATTACAAGTTTGACGTGTTAAAAAGTGTGTTTTTCAAGTAAGTTATGCACAAACGAGACCAAATGTTAGGCAAATCACGAATAAAATGAGTCATGCATGGTATAAATTATGGTCAAATAACAAGTAGAAATACGAGTTATCACTTCCAACGCTTGGAGTGTTGAGCTAAGGACTCAAGCACTGTGGGACTATGGGAACCATGGGTGGCGTCTTCACTGCCCCTTTTTTGGGTGAATTAGCTGTCACCAGACCAGTTGGAGCTATCGTCTGGTTTTGCATGTTGAGCAAGAAGGCATGGAATGTCGTCTGCATCTCTTCCGGGGTCATGGTGATTGGGACCTGGGACGCAACAACATTTGTGGCAGCTGGACTAGCATACCTCTGTTGAGCTCTTTGGACCCTACAACTGATGCTTTGGTTATTGTCTTCCACAATTTGTTCTTCCTAGGAGGGTGGCGTGCTTCACGACTTATCCCTGAATATAGACTCTTACTTTCCCTCTTCTAGGTTACCCCGGGTCAACATGACAGGTCACTACATAGGTCTCTATTTCTAGATCCTTTGTCTCGGCTGAAACGATTGAAAACAGACACCCTAGGTGGGTCATTCTATTTAGAGCTACCTGCTCTTGGTTAGTGCCCAACTGGCAGGGTTGATGGCTTAACCCCAACTGTTTGCTGGTTTTTCAGTCCTCCCCTTCCAAGATGGTTTAGAGTCAAAGGATCATTGAGACCCACTAGTGTCGCGATGTTAGGTGCTACCAAGGTAGGGGTGGCTAGTGGGATGACCGACAGTGTCATCGGCGATACAGCTCCTCCATTTGTTGCCATGAAAGTAGCATACGTCATCGTTCTGTCTTCTTTTTCAAAGTTAGGGAAGTTTAATTAGGTCTTCTTTTCCCTAAATGTTTGGAATTTTGACTAAGTTAAAATTAGGTCTCCGAGTTTGAGGTGGTAGAAGTGATCCATGTCCGGTCAGTGGCAGTGGACTTGTCTATGTAACACACTATTAAGCAATACCCTGGATGTGTTTCCAAGGAACTGCCTTTGACGTGAGAATAAGTCTCCACACAAACAGAAAATTTGTAACAGACTGAGAATCGAATCTCTAAATATCACTCTTTAGACGAATTATATTTGAAAATCGCGATGAAGACACGAAAAACATGAATAATGTTTGAGAGATTTTCGAGTTTTTGCAAGTATGTTCAATTAGTGAAATGACCAACCTGGTTATGTGGACTTGAATATCCTTTTATAGACTTCAAGCTTACTTGGCCTTCGACAGGCTCCGGGAGGTCTTAAGATAGGTGGTTGCTACCTGTCGGATCTACACACCGACAGGACAGACGTTGGGTGATGGGGCGGTGCCTATTGGATCTCCACACCAATAGGGCTGCCGATATTCTTTGTCTATCTCGTTGCTTGTTCACATTGCTTGTTATTGGGTTCTCACTATCCTTGGCCTCCGACCATATGAGAAGTGAAATCCACCTCCTATGAATGTCTAAGAGTGTATAAGTTAGGGCCTTGAGTCCAGAGCATGGCGCACGCGACCCCTCCAAGGCATGCAGCCATGTTTGGGCTCCCTCCTAGGTTGGCACTTCTCCTTGATATTCTTGTTTCCTTGGTTGAGGACGCCTCTGGGTTAGCGTCTTCAGACAAACATCGCAGGATAAGTACTTCCTAATGGGTAATGGCTGATGGGCAATGCATAAGGGTAGTGCCTGGTGGGCAGTGCTTGAGGGACAATGCCTGAGGGGCAATGCCTGATGAGTTTTTCCTTGTTTTGCTAGGTGTCTCCCAACTTAGGCAATCCTAGTTCTAGGCAACTTGCAGGTAGGCCCCATGGCATGATCGTCCATGCTGACGGATGAGAGGAAGGACTATATGGCCGGATGGGTCTTGCAAACACGTGCTATACGCCTCATGCGGCTTGGGCCACTTGTTTTTTTACATAAGATAAATGTGACACATAGTATTTTTAGAAGAAAGTTTAGTCATTGTGACCTAATTCACGTCACTCACACACCCCAAAATTGTGCAAAGATTAAATCTGCCTAACTACTTGAAACTAGCTAAATATATTTTTTTGGAGTTTTAATCTATTCTCGAGTGCTTCCACCCCCTCCCATGGTCAGCGCGAAAGCCTGATATTTCATGATGTCAAAAGCTTGATACCTTAGACTCATGTGGCATATGTCGAAAAAGGTGACATCTTCTTGTATGAAGATAATGGTTGATGTTGGGAGTTTGTTTTCTAGTTATTTATTCATTCTCTGCATCATGCTCTTCATCTCATCCCTCTAGTTGGTTTAAGAGCTCATTCATTCTTCTTCTTCTTCAATCTTTGTAGGGTTGATGGCTAACTGCTTTTCTTGGTCGTTCATCCCATCCTCTATTGGTGCCAAGGTGCATCTGTCTTAGGCCCTTGTCAAGGTGCGTGTCGTCATGTGTTCTTATTCTTTTGTGTTTGCCTACTCTAAGCCTTCCAGGAATAGTTTTTTCCTAGTGATGGAGGTAGGTTGGAGCTGATCGGTTTAGTCTTTCTTCTAAGGAACGTCGACGGGTATGATGACCTTGTATGTCATCTCACTAGGGTTCGGAGTCGTTAAGGTTGGAGCGGGAGTTGCGTCTTATTCTCTACTCCAGACATCTTTTCTTTCTTTTTCGCGTTAGGTTCACTAAATGTTGTTTCACGTGAGCACCTTATGTTCTATATTCTCTCAACCAATCTTGCAAAATAAGGTCTTCCTTATTGAAGACCCTTCTGGCGCTTCAGTTAGCATATGGATAATTATTCGTACTGACCTTATATCGTTTAAATAGAAAAATGTCTCGTGGCTTTCCATTAGCATCAGGCCTAATTGATCATATTGTAGGCAATTGCTACTATTGTAGACTCGTTTGGGCTTCATACTTTGTTTCTCCTTTTGCAGGCTTGACTATACCTTGCAAGTTCAACGAACACCATAATGAAAATGTTGGAGTAAAGAGCTTTAGCTTTCATGAGTCATGATAGAGTGTAAAATTGAAATCGATTTTTCAACTATCAGTTTAACTTTTTGGTTGAGTTGATACTTTAACATGATATTAGAGTTTTAAAAGATTGATAATTTAACATGATATCAGAGTTTGTGTCACCTAATAAAGGTCACAAGTTTGAATCCCAACACCTTAAAATTGTAACCTTTTACCTATTTATGAGCTTCTAAATTCTCATATTTCAAGTTTCTATATGTCTATTTGTTTTTCTAAATCTATCTTGTCCTTTTGATCAAGCTTCAAAGTTATAACTTAATTGAATGGGTTGAGATGTTTATATCTCTCATCATCGTCCACCTACAAAAGCTAAAACAAAACGAAGGTGATCTCGTTTATCTCTCAACGGTCCACCTACAAAATCATAACAGGCTTGGACGTGAAACGATGTGTTGGAATCTCCTTACGACCAAGCTTCAAAATTATAACAGAAATGAATGGGCTAAGCTCTCTATCTACCTCTCATCATTGGTCCACCTGCAAAAGTCAAAATAGAAACGGTTTGCGCTTTCTATCTACCTCTCATCATTGGTCCACCTGCAAAAGTTAAAATAGAAACGGTTTGCGCTTTCTATCTACCTCTTATTGGTTAACATGAAAAGCCATAACGGGCTTACACGCCAAGAGACGTGTTGGATTATAATATTAAAAGTATGTTTAATTGGTTTTGTCTCCTTTGGACTTGCAATTTTTTTAGCTTTAGCCCCTAATTAGTGTTTAGTCTGTTTTGAGACCCTGAACTCTATAAAAAAATTGAATTAAACTCACATTTTCGGTTACAGTTAGTTTTAATGGGACACATCATCATGCCACCTACGAATTTAGACAACGTTAGACTCCAATTGTGATAAATTGAACGATAGTGCTACATTTCATTTTTAGGTAAAAAAAAGGTCAAAACGACATCGTTTCGGGAGTGATTGTCATGGGTTTAATTCATAAAAAATAGAGCATTCCAAGGGCTCAAACAATGCTAAACTCTAATTAGGGGCTAAAACAAAACAAAAAAAATGTTAGTTCAAGGGAGACAAAATCATTAAACTCTTAAAAGTATAAGAGAAAACTTTAACTATTAGTTTAAGTTTTAGGTGTAAATGATTTTATCAAAATTTTGTCACTAGTTCGACTTTTGTTGGCGCCACCTTAATTAATTTTCAGCACAAGGAAAGTGGAAGACTTATGTAGACTCACGTAAAGAGTAATTGATTTGCATGTGAGAGAATGTGTTAGAGTATAAAAAGTAAACTGAGTCATCAACGCTCGCATCTGTGCTAGCTCAACCATCAGTCAAGAAATTAAGCAACCAAGCACAAGTGAGCAACTTCATGCCAAGGTCACTAATAAGTACTCCCTCCGTCCCAAAATGAGTGTCTTGTTTGTCTAAATTTTTTGTTCCAAAATGAGTGTCTTGTTTATATTTTTAGGTTATTATATTATTATTTTCTCTATGTTACTCTTATCACTTATACACATGTATAAATATGCACATGGGGTGTAGATAGAAAAGTGAGGGTTATATTGGAAACACACTAAATTATTTTGTAATTCTTAACTTTTGCAAAAATTAGAAACAAAACACTCATTTTGGGACGGATGAGGTAATAAGAAATGAGAATGAGAGGGTATTGTAGTTTAGTTGGATTTTCTATAGTAATTGTCGGATGAAAAAGCCGTGAAAACAAATTAGATGAGACAATTCCTTATCTCTCCCATTTGATTCTCCTTCTTCCTTGGAGTAATTTAGGAAATTAACTAGATAAGCATTCCGTACCCATAGGTCCGATGTAACTTTATAATATACAAATTAAAAGCCAATGTCCTTATATATATATAAGGATGATTTCACATGAGCTCAAAAAACACAAAGAAAATTAAGATAAAGTAGAATATAGTGTAAATAATTAGTACATTATCTAGTATTACAGTAAATAGCTAGTAATAGTAATGAAAGCAGAACAGCTAGTGAATTGGTCCTTTGATTTTAGTTCTTCTGTGAGAAGGTGAAATAGCCTTCCTCTTCTTAATATTGTTACAGATAATTGTTTTTATGATTAGGGTTTGTTTTAGTGGCATTATTATGAGATTTGAGATGTAGACAAGGATGAAGCTTCTCCACATCAGCCAACTGAACTGGCTTCAACAAGAACTCCTCTGCTCCTTCTTCCATGCACCTGCATTTTCCAATTTGGATGCATCAATCTCATTTTTTTCATTATTTAACCGGAGACAGGATGATGCGATGGAATACACATATATGCGTGTGACTTGACTCTTATTTTTTAACGAAGAGAGTATATAACGAAAAAAAAGGCTTACATGCTTATTCTAGAAGGTACATTCTCTGATGACATCACCACAACCGGTACATCTTTCCAAGATGATTCCTGCCAAACAATTTTCATGTTAACTGATGGAAGAGAGAAAATAATTAGGATAAATGATATAATAAAATACACATGAGAAGAAAATATGTCTTATTTTGAGCTAATAAATGTTATTCTAAATTTTGACATCAGAATGTCATACACTACTAGAATATTTAGTTTTTTTTTTTCCAAGAGAACTGTGAGCGTCGTGGAAGTTTGAAAATTGCGACGGAATTCTATTGCAAAAACAAAAGTGTAATAATTTTATACAATAATCTCGAGAAGTTAATGCACAAAAAAAAATTGTGATGCCTGTAAGTTGATTGACATGAACTAAATTGATTCTTTTATCAAAAATCATATATCAACTTAGGTAAGATAATATCATAATAGTTAGTTTACTAATTTGGAAGTTGAGACAAAGTTAGTGTAGTAAATATGGTAAATTTCCTATTTATGTAAGTTGGTATAGTAAATATATAGTATCATCTAGAAGTAGAACAAGCAATGAATAATGAAGTTAAGATGGTTGACCTTGACTCGTTTGAGTAAATCGTAGCCGCTCATACCGGGCATACAGTAATCTGTCATGATTAGGTTGACTTTCAGATCCTGCATTTCAACAACAACAACAATAACATGAAGAAAGCAAATGATGAATAAAGTATCCTATTTCTCTTTTATATATTTTCTTTATTTACCATTTCATAACATGACATCATAAAGCCTACAAAACCATTAAAAATTGTGTTGAAAACGAAGAAATGACTTTAAAAATATGAAGAAATATCATTTGAGGACACAGGGGCTAGAGACACAATAATTTAATTAACAGAAAAGAAGTCCAAATTCAAGGGCTTTTTTTCACTTTCTAAATCTTTTATTGTGTGTGAAATAGATTTAGAGTTTTTGACAATTACTAATTTTTTCCCCTGCAAAATCATACACAGTTTTGCTAATATATAGTATCTTACACATTTTAATTTATCCTTCATAATTTTAGTGATTTAGTTTGCTAATTTTTATCTACTCATTCTATCAAAAATAAAATTTTACTATAATTTAGTTTAATTAAATCATATAAAACAATAGAATGTAGGTGATATACTTACTCTATTATTATCATTGTTGTCAATAAGACCCAAATATTCCAATGCCTTGTCACCAGAATCTACACAAGTCACTGCCGAAAAGAACAACAATTCCAGTTAATTACAATACAAAAAATGAAAAATAATTAACACAAGTGTAAATATATATAACACACCGTACAATACAATATGAGTGTTAATTATGACGTGTCAAACTGTTATGTATTGAATTTCCGTCATCAACTCTATGAATGATATAGGTACATCCGTACATACCTTGGTACGAAGAAACTGTGAGCAGCTTCTCTAAGACTTTTCTGTCAATGAGACTATCATCTACTGCTAACACATGAACTTGTTCTTCTTCTTCTTCTTCTTGTGCTTGATTATCTACAACTTTCTGTTCTTGTTGTTGTGGTAGAGCATGATCACTAGCATTTGATGAATTCAAGAGCTCCATTTTTGCTTTCTAAGTTTGGGTTGTTGTTTAAAGAGCATGAATGAGTGTTTTTACAAGGGAAATTTTGGACTGCAAATTGTGTGGTTGTGCTGTAGGTTTTTATGGAGTAGGTGAGAAGCAAAAGCTGTGTAAACTGTGTACTGCACAAAGAGAGAGAGAGAGAGAGAGAGGAAATGAAGAATGATGATGACGATGTTGGGTTTGGTTTTCTTAATTTGTATGTCTTCTCTCACTAGATTCTCTCTTACACAATACACAAACTATTGATGCAACAACAATATTGATGTGTCTCTCTCTATCTTTTTCCTTTCCTATTTTTCTTTGCTTGGATTTTGGATTGATTGCTAAGGAAAATCACAAGATTTTGTTTGTTCCCACATGCTCATCATGCTCATGACTTAAAAGGGATTGATTTTGTGTGCAGATTTGATTTAGATTTGGATCAACAATGACTTTCAAACAGACTTATCAACTTTAATTAGAAAAAGTAGTTAACTAATCAAACTACTAATCCTTATTCTCTATATAAACTTTTATCCTTTATATTGCTGTTCTTAAATTCTTAAAAGGGATTGTTTTTATAATCAAGCTTGGTTTGTACTTCTTTCCAAGTCTCAACTAACAAATAACAATACCAGATGCTGCCTCAATCTATTCAGTGATTAAGGGTTAGATGTGACCAATTATCTATTTGTTTTTTAAACAAACATAAAAATTGATCAATTTATTGAGTTTTAAAATAGGGTTTAATACTCAACAGGTCCTCCACCTATTGAAAAGTCATAAGTCAGGTTCTCAACAAAAAAAATAAGCCACAACAGTTTCCCACATGAAAGAAAATTAGTCACGCAACTCCTACTGTTAGTTTGACTTAACGGAACCGTTAGTTCGTGTGACGTGGCGCCACGTGACATTTTAATTTGTATTATTTTTTATTTATTTTCACAAGTGAAGCTAACGTGACATTTTAAAATATTTTAATATAATTAAAAATTAAAAATGACACGTGTCACTTAATGATTGGGCCAAAAATTAATTTTTCAAATAATCAATAAGCGACACATGTCATTTTAATTAAAATTAAATTTTTTTTTTCAAATGCCACAACACCGCGACGTGGCATTATGATTTATATTATTTTTATTTATTTTCACACGTGGCACTGACGTAACATTTAAAAATATTTTATTACAATTAAAAATTAAAAAGAGACACGTGTCGCTTAATGATTAGTACAAAATTAATTTTGATAATTTTATTAAAATTTAATTAAAAAATTTTAAATGTCACGTTAGCGACACTTCACCCAAAATAAAATGCCACGTGGCGCCACGTCACCTGAACTAACGGTTCCGTTAGGTCAAACTAACGGTGGGACTTGTGTGACCAATTTTTCTTTATGTGGGGGACTGCTATGGCTTATTCTTTTTTTGAGGAACTGGCTAGTGACTTTCAATAGGTGAAGGACCTTCAAAGTATTAAACCCTTTTAAAATATATCAGTTATGTTTTATTTAAACAATCATTTCATTTTTCTTCTTTGAACTGAAATTATCTTATTAATTCAACTCCGCATTAATAAGCGGGATAATAACGTCAGAAGAAAGAGAATCTTGTAGCCCAACAACATCGGACAATGACAATGAGGACCAAGCAAGAACGTGAGCTACTTGGTTCGCAAACGACAAAGCTGTTAGAGCAACTGTATCAAAAATAACTAAACAAAATCACTAAAGACCTCCTCTTTGGCTTGAATAGCACGAATAACTGTCATTGAGTCAGATTCTACAAAAAAAATAATAATAAATAGACCAACCCATAGTAGCACGGGCCCACTCAAGAGTATCACTGACCGCTATAGCTTTCACAACTTTGACCTCTCTGTAACCCGTCTTGCATGCACGTCCATCACCACAGACTAAACCGGATGAATCTTGTTGAACCCACCCAGCTCCACTACGTCCCTCTTCAACAAACAAAGCCCCGTCGACATTTAATTAGAGTCGCCCACGAGGAGGAATTGACCAGGTACCAGCAGCAACACATGTAGTGGTCAGACCTCCCTCTGTCATCGTTGTTCCCACAGCAACACATATAGTCGACAGCCAGGCCTCACGAAGACAACTAACTATTGTGATACCAAATCCTCAGCCTGTCCCCTAACAGAATTCCACGCACCATTATTTCTGTAATTTCATATTCCCCAATCAATATAACAGGCTTTAGCCAAGAAACTAACATCATTGTGAGACCAAATAATAATAAACCAGATTGGAAAGCACAAGCTGAAGCGAATCCGACGACCTTAATTTTATCCCAACACTGTATAGCAAATGAACAGCTTAAAAGTAAATGATCCCAACATTGGGGAGAAGTGGTATCAACTTCGACTCTTCTTTTAGCCAAGTTAACAAGGACAGGGAGGCAACTTGTAAGACACTTCCATAAGAAATGCTTAATTTTGGGTTGAAAAACGAGACCCCATAAAGTCTTCCAACGATCTTTCAAAGGAGATACAATCTCTCCACAAAGAATGCAAATCTCGCTTTTGACATAGTGTTTGTCATTCTTCTCCAAAGGTCATGACCAAGCATCCTCAAAAGAAGCACCACTTCTGGAAATGCCAACAATTGTAACATGTTCACCCTCCACAAATAGCTCACTAAGTCTATCGGCATCCCATCCACTTGAGGCCAAGAATAGGTCAATTGGGTACTTGCAGAGTTATGAATCGAGAAAGTTAGGAGTTGGTAAAAAGAAGGGTGAGTTTTCTCAATTGTAAGTATTTGCAATAAGGTATGTAAGTTACTCTTAGGGGGTCCTCTTGAGATGTATCATATATTGCAAGTTACTCTTAGGGGGTCCTCTTGAGATGTATCATATATATAGTTTAGATTAAGCCACCGACCAATCCAACCCCTTTGAGGGTGGCACTGAGTGGACTTGAAAGCCAGAAAAATCGAGAACCCAAGGCGGCCCATAAATCTTGCCTGATAAACCATACCCAATTTAAACACCCCTGCATCAACAAATTCTGAGATTCTCAAATACTTCACCAAATAAGACTTGGATTGAAACCAACAGTACGTAGCATTGAGGAAGGATTGCGTCGACAAGCGCTTACTTTTGAACAAATGACTAAAAAGCAAAGTCGGGGCAGCAAGTAAATGCCAACCTTGCTTTTTTAGGAGAGCACTATTCGAGTCCTTAATCGATCGAAATCTCAACCGGCCTGCCATATTAGGAGAACATATTTTCTTCCACGAAAACCAGTGAATATATTTAGAATTAGCTTTAGAAGCCCACCAAAATTGATTTAAAATGTCCTCAATCTCATTACTAACCACAACCAGAAACTTATAAAAACTCGTAACATAATTTGGTAGAGATTGAGCAACTGATTTGATCATTACCTGTTTGAGCCTTTTTCTGTCGGAGACTCAAACACGTGAGAGAAGTGTGAGGGTGAGTAGATCTGTTGAGATTCCAGTGCCGGCGAAGAGTAGACGGCCACCTAAATGTCTAACTTCCGGGGAATACGACTGGGGATTCTGGATCTACAAAACAAACATCAAAGCACGATGCAACCAGGGTGGGGGTTTCGGTTCACCGCCTTCAGCGTGAGAATCAGTGATCTGGTCTGAATAATGGAGAGAAATGAGAACAGAGGTTTAAGAAGCAGAGTTTCAGTTACGAAAAATTTCGGATCCCTTCTCTTACCGCGAAGGGGGGTATTTATAGGTTTACTGTGACTTGGGAAGCACGTTCCAGCTGTCATGGACAGCCGAAGATGAGTTGTTCCAGTTCACGTCTAGCTGTCACGGAGGCGGGGGGCTAGTCCCCGACAAGCTCTCGTTGTTGGGGAGATGCGCGAATTTGAATTCGTTTCCCACTCAAACGATGGATGCCTAATATCCGTTTGCTAGCGAGGACCTGACCAACGTTCCCCTCGCATGACAACTTTAATGATTCTGGAAGTAGCTTTTCGGAGGACAGGTCCTCGCTTACCTTCTGATGGTTGGGGAGATGTTTGATTTAGGTGTGGTGTATCTGGTGAGGTCTTGCTCGTTTTTCTTACTGATTTCTGATTATGTTGATAATAGTGCCACGTGTCGACCTCTGATTGGCTACTGGTACTTTAGAATTTTTGTGCATAAACATTACCTATTTCCCCGCCAGAGATAAAGTGCGTTGATTGCCTGAAATAAGGCGCTCCCGGATCCTATTTACCAGGGAAGCAAACAACTCTCATTGAAAACTCAAAACAATTTTAATACATTAGTATATAAATTACCAAGCACATTAGTATTTATAAAAAAAGAAAAATTATCTTTTTGTTTTAGAGAAAAATATATTTTCCTTCAAATATAATAATTTCTCGACTTACCTTCCCGAGTCACCTCCTAGGTTCCCTCCTTTTCAGGTTTCTTCGAATCTTTCCACCTAGAATATTATCACTATAAAAATAAAGTTGCAAACTGTGACGGAAATGTGTGAGAAAATTTTTCTACACAGTTTTTGTCACAAATTGTGACATAAATCATATTTTATATTATAGACACACATTTGTGACATAAATTTCTTGCACAACCCAAATAATGACATAAAAATTATGTCATAGTACCATCACAAACTATATTTTGTGATTGAAATCTATAGATCTGTGACAGAAATTTTCGTCACATATCGCAAGTTTTTTTTTTAGTGTTAAGACACTCCACTCATCTAAAACGTTGCTACCCATTGCGGTAGAGGCGCAATGCTCAAGGGCAAGCGAGATCTCCTAGACTCACTCGGTACCCTCAAATAGAGTGTCCGTGAAAATAGAGCCTAATCGAAAAGTGGGCCTTGATGAAAAGCTCACCTTATCAACAATCAACAACGAAACGTCACGAGGTAGAGATATTTTTGTGAGTATAAAAATACCTTAGAGACCGTCTTTCTAACCATTTATAATCTAAATTACATGTCTCCCTCTAAAATACTCTCTACCTTTGTGATTTACGACCGTGTCTTATTCTCAGATTGAGCGGTGTCCCGTAAACATATTTTGGTGTCTCTTTTAATGGTGTGCTACATTGCACAGGTGACAAATTCACAATCGAGATCTGGGGAGCTCATGTGGATATTTGGACTTGAAACATTTTATAGGTAATTCATATCACTTGAGCAGGACAACGAAGGCATTCAGTGTTCTTGATTGGGGAGCTCATGTGGATATTTGGACTTGAATAACTTGAGGCAAACACTTTATTTGTAAGTGCATGAACTTTAATCAAATATACAAAGAAGTTAGTTTTAACAAAATCTTTGTATTAATAGGTGCGTGAACTTTTAATTTTGAATAATTAAGTCAAAATCACTTACGGTATTAACTTTTTCCGTTAAAATAATTATTTAGTACTTTATCTATCATTTTTAAGATGTCGAACATGATGACATGGACATTGATGATGTGACATATTTGTACACAAAATATTAAAATAATTTTATGAGTCACATGTCAATTAGTTATTAAATATCACTTAAATTGTTTTATCTCTGCACTCTCATCTTCCTCCCAACAATTTCTTCTCTTTCTTCTTTTTGTATGAATTTGTTTTTAAAAAAGTAATACAACAAGTTCTTATAAATATATAATTTATATGGATGACTAGTTCAAAAATTATGGAAATAATCTATAATTGTTATAGATGCTACATGGACGCAAAAGTTATCTGAATATTCATTGAACTCAATTAGCTAGCATTGTAACTAATTAACTAAGGAGTTGAGAAAGAGACGAGTTATATACTTGGGTGCAAATGTAGTAGTTCAAATTTTGGATCGAAACGATTAATCTAGTCAAATTTAGCAAAAGAGTTTCGAATAAGATTGGATTGGTTAAAGTTCGCCTATTTAGTGTAAAATGACCAGATTTATCTGATTCGATCCAAAATTGATCAAATGGGATTAGATCATATTTTATCCAAATTGAATTTCAACTGCTCGCGGATTTGAATCCAAATTGACATGGGGAGGAAAAAAATTAGATCGATAATCAATTGCAAAATGATGCTAAATTATTTATTTATTTTCAAAAGTGACATGTTATCGCAATTACACACGTCTTGTTTCACATCATAAAAAAGTCACAATTTTTAATGGAAAAAGTTAACATTGTTAGTGATTTTAACTTAATAGTTCAAAATTGAAAGTTCATGCACTTATTTGTGTAAAGTTTGTCAAAAGTGACTTATTTATACATTTGATCAAAGTTTATGCACCTAAAAGATGGTTGTCTCAAATAACTTACTTGATCCAAAATTTTAATGAGATGTCCAAATATCACTAACGACTTTAGCCTAAGCCATAAATCTTTTGGCTACTTTTTGCTCTCAATTGTATTATTAGTATATTATTATATTTAAGGGGTAATATACAAATTTTTCCCCTTTTTCACAAATAAATAATTACCCATTTCAAAAATCCACGACAAATACGTTCCTTAAAATATTAATTCACGACAATTAATTATCTTTTTTTTTTTTGAAATCCGACAATTAACTATCTTAAATTTTAAAATCCAAAATATGTTCTTTAAAAAAACTACTATACCCTTCATTTAATCTTTCATTTTCAAATAATGGTATCGATTTGAAATTGTGAAGAAAAATCAACAGTCTTTCATACGGTATAATCTTATTGTTCTCTCTTATTTTTTCGCATGTGATTCATATGCATGTTTTTTCTAGATTCAAGAAAGCATAAATGAAAAACAAATTATTGATGCACATTTTTTGCAATTATGGTAAGAAATAATAAAAAAAATTGGGAAAATGTTCGGTTACCTGCCGAAAAGTTCAAGTCTCGTGGTTGAACAATTGCAGTTTTCGGCGAGTAACCAGACATAATGATGTGAATTTCAATTTCATGTGATTTTTATAGCCTTCAAGTAGCAACAAAGAAGTTTTTATACTTCTAAACGGTATGTTCAAAATCAATATATGGTCCAACACAATGAACACATGCATAGTAAATGAAAAACGTATAGTTGTTTTAATTGAGTGTCTATTGTTGATTTTTTTTCCTATTTGTTCTTATATTAATATTATGATACATAGGCTAGTGGTATTGTTAGATTGACTTGTGACTGATCGTGTCGACAATATTAATATTTTATCGTAGTAACTATCAACTAGCATGTTTTCATAAGTCGATATGATGATAAATCATAGGAAAAATTATACATACCTCTCCTCTTACATAGGTTTATTACACATACCTACCTTAAAAATCAATATGTAACTTTTACCATTTCTGAACTATGTCATTTAACATTTCGTCTACTTTTTCCGTCAAAGTTAACGAAATATTCCAAATTTTCAGTCATGTGCCCAGAACATGACCAATATTTTTTTGAAATTCCGAAATTGCCTTTCACTATTTACCCTTCTTCTTCATCAAGAACATGTTCATCATTTTCGCCGAAAACTTCATAGTTTTGCCGGAAAAATCAAAGTATCGCCAGAAAATTCAAAGCTTTCAAGTGAGTTCTTTACAAAAATTAAAAAAAAAAAAAAACAAGTAATCCAAACTCTTAATCAATTTACACATAATGAACCAAAATTTATCAAAACATTTGCCAAAATTACAAAAAATATACAATTTTTTTTTAGAGCTCTTGCCGGAAAATTCATACACTCTCTCTCTCTCTCTCTCTCTCTCTCTCTCTAGCAACAACGAAGCACGGCCAGATCTGGCACAGTGAAGCACGCCCATATCTGGCACGCTCGCCGTGGGAAGAGCCCGCTCCCCCCCCCCCCGCCGCTAGCTCCGCCTCGCCGTTCGCCGTCCCACGTCATCGAGCTATCGTTGGATTTGGACGAGCGACCAGAGATATGGACGTGTCGCCGTGAAGAAGAGAAAACGACCAGAGACGGAGAGAGGAGAGAGAGCTCGTCGCCGGTGAGGGCTTGCCGGAGAAGGAGGGCGTGCCGTGCGCGTCGTTCTCTTTCTTTTTCTTTTTTTTAATATTTAAAGCTTAAGGGTCTGTTTGGTTTCATTTTTTTAAGTTTGAGGGTATTTTGGTCTTTTTGACCAATCAGACGGAAAAAATGGATGGAAAACTGGATGTGTAAAAATGTGGCATAGTTCAGAGGTGGTAAAAGCTACCTACTAATATTTAGAGCATATATGTGTAATAAGCCTATTTAAGAGAGGTGAGATGTGTAATTTTCCCTAATCATATTGAGCATAAGGCGTCAAATTTGGAAAACTAGGTAAGCCATATGTATTATAAAATGGACCCAATTTTAAAAAATCAACATATTACAGTTGGTTTTTTCAGTTTCCGTTGTTAAGTTTTCTATGTTTTTGATCTGTATTGAGGTTGTGAATGTGCCTCACCCTTATCGAGCTTGTGATTATAGGGGCTTCCTCCCCTATGTCCTTGTCTGGCTCGGACATTTAACGTTAGAGATGGTATTTTTAATCATTTCTTATAATTAATAAAATTATGCATTTTCTTTAAAAAAAATCATTTGTACACGTTGTAAACAACTATTTAACTTAAACATGACGTCATAGCATAATACTTATGTTTTTTTTTTTAGTTTCATTCAAAATCTACTTCCAAACTAAAAGATCTTTTGGCTCATGTTGAAAACAAATTACTTCAATCTATAATGCGAGTGTTGTAACTTAAAGTCACCATATATTTATGGAACGTGCTGTATTTTTCATATATACAAAATTTTATTTGGCATCTCTTAAAAAATATGGTCAAGTGACATAGCATGATCTTAATGGAAATAGTAACAAATAATAAAAAGTTTTTTTTTTTGAACAAATAATAAAAAATTAAACGAACGCAATCATTACACTTTTTTAATACTCAACATGTCCCAAAATTTTTGAAATTGAATTAAAATTTATTAAACGAACACTGTATTTAATATTTGTGTACTAATTAAGACAGTTCTAATATGTAATATTTGGAAGTATTTAATAAGAAGAGTCGAAAAATAAATGAAAAAAAAAACAATTATAAAATGAAAGTAGACAAACAGCCCAGGCATGCAGTCTTCCAACATTATAATGAGAAATTTTAGTCTGGAAAAGATAAAAATGGGACCACAAAATTGAAAATAAAATTAAATAATAGTGCCTAAGGGATAAAGCATGCAGTTGGGCCCCCAAAGTAAAGTTAATTTTTTTTTATTGAAAATCTTAAGTGGGGCCAAGAAAATATATCTTTTGAATTGGTCTAAATTTCTTTCTGCTCCAAATCTTTGAGCAAATGTGGAATCTGTACCCATCAAACTAAAAGCCATTACAAGGAAGACCTATAGTTAAGTGGCTCCCAGGATGTTACTGACACGTGTTGCTTCGTCCATAAGTAAGGCTTATCATAGTATCTGGCAGAAACTGAGTGGTATGCTCGGTCAGATCACAATCAATCTTCATTCACCACAATTCCTTTAGAGTTAAAGGCGTCGGTGGCATCCAAACTTTGGTGGAATACTAAATTTGGTACTCAAACTTTAATTTTACTAGACTTAGTACTTATATTAAAGTTTGAGTACCAAATTTGGTATTCCATCAAAGTTTAGGTACCACCGGTGCCTTTAACCTTTCCTTTTATAACATTTTCATCTACTACTGTACCATATGAATATGAGATTCTCATGCTTTGTTTGGTAACTCTATATAACGTCTATATAGAATATCTATAGACTTTTTTTTTGTAGGATTTTTTGTTTGGTAAGTTTGATTGTTGGAAATTGCCTATAGACATAGTAAGAAGTTGATACTGTTCTCACAAGAACTGGGTTGCTCTTGTGGGAACAGTTAAATTGTCCATATGAGATTTCATACCCAAATTACCTCTGGTTTTGTGATGTAATATTACATATTTATCCCTACCTCTTAACCCTCTCTCTCTATCAACCCTATCTCTTTGTTAACTGATTATATGGTATACATTGCACAAACGTGGGTATACCTTACTATTGATTAAATCATAATTATGTATCTGGGCGGTGGAACCTGTAAATTTGAGGTACACCGTCAGAAAGTAAACTATGGGTTTACATCTTGATGCTACCCAAAAAATCATAAGTTTGTCAACGACTTAGAAAGCGCCACGTGGCAGGACCGAATTATCCGGATCAC
>JAYMTA010001261.1:0-20886 GCA_036897625.1 Pelargonium cotyledonis
AGCAAACCTGGCCCGAGAGCCCAAACAAGCTTTATTTCTCTAGCCTCAGCCTTGCTAGCTCTAGCAATGCTAGGCCTAGAGCTTCAGCAAGCCTATGACTCTTAGTGAAATCCAAGAAATTCGACTAAGTATGGAAAGCTCCTCTGGAAAGCCATTTCACTCCCAAAATGCCCCTAAAACGCTCCGACAAATATTTTCTAGGGGTTCGGGGTCGATTTTGGGCTAAAAAATAGCTTCAGCAGTGAAACAAAACTAAAGCTATCCCTTTAGCAGTGAAACTATAAATACACCCCTCTTCTAAAAGGAAAGGAGTTTCATTCTCTCACAATTTCTCTACATTTTGAGAGCTTCTCTCTCTACAAGTTTTCTCTCTCTAGAAAAGCTTTAGTGTCTACCATACAAAGGAGTTAGTCTCACGCCTGAGGCGGAGTCTTGGTAACACCACCCCAGGTTCTTCGTTCCTTTGGTGTGTTTTCCATCTACAGGCTATAGGTTCTAGGAGCTGGACAACACCTAAAGCTTGGAGATTGGAAGTGAGACACTAAGACTCTAGGCTACTAACCTCAGCACTCAAGACTGGACACATGGACTCTTAGGCTAGAAACCTTGACTTTGGAGAAGAAGAAGCACAACTACTACTACAACAACCACAACAACAACAACACTCTCAGCTAAGTGTGATCGTGTTGACCGAAAGTCAAAATGAGCACACCACAATCAATAAGCAACACGTGTTATTTGTAATTAAAATTTAATTTTAAAAATTTTCAAATGTCACGTCAACGCCACGTGACGTTATAGATTATATTTATTTTCACATGTGGCGTTGACGTAACATTTAAAAATATTTTGAAGCAATTAAAAATTAAAAATTAGACACGTGTCGCTTATATAATAATTGGTCCCAAATTAATTTTGATTGTTTTATTCAAATTTAATTTTAAAAAAATCAAATGTCATGTCAGCCAATTTAAAATGTAACGTAGCGCCACGTCACCCCAACTAACGGATTCGTTAGGTCAAACTAACGGTGGGACCCGCGTGACCAAATTTCCTTTATGTTGGAAACTTATGTGACTTTATTTTAAGCTGAAGACCTGACTGGTGATTTTTCAATAGGTGATGGGTCCCAGGATATTAAACCTTACATTTTAATTGATATAATATTTAATAATATGTATAGATTTCATTCTCCTTCCTACCCTATTTATATATACACACGTGTACGTTAGGCTAATATTTATTTGGTTTAAAACCTTAATCTCTATCTCTATGTATATATTGACATTGAATTCACTGCTTAATGGAACGATACAAATGCATGATGTTGGCATAGAAGAGCGTAAGATTTGTTTGTTTATCGTAAATATTTGAGTATTCATACATTCATCACTTCGTACCGTTACAAATATATTATATTACATAAACATACAGATAAAATCCAAATGAAATAAAATCCCTAGCTAAAACAGCCAAAACTATATATACATATAACTGTCTTTAAATTGAGTAACTGATTGTATGAATTTTGATTTGTGTAATTAATCAGAAGAGACTAGTGAATAGGATTAGCAGAGCTAGCCCAGCAACAACTAATGTTTGTGCTACCATCTTCCCATTTCCTGCAAAAACTCAAAATAGCAATATCATTAAACTATGTATATATTCTTTGTTGCATGTGCTAAATATTATAGTAAATTGTAGAACAGATCCCATGAAAGTGATGAATTCCCAAGTCATAAAAATATAAATATACCATTAGTAGATGGAGATGTGGATTCAACTGTAATATTATAGAAACTTTCGTTGGCATACTTCAAATAACAGTTTGGCAAATAAGCTGTGACTTCAATCCTTAGCGGAAAAGTAGCTTGGACATCACTGAATGCCCCATCTAGACATCTCTTGCAATCAACCATGCTCAGATCAGGCGTGCACTGCGCTAACCCAAATATTGTCTGTGAATCCGGAGCTGAGGCCTTTCCCGCCGCAAACTTGAGCTCAGAACCACCTGAAGCATCTACGCTCGTCAGCTTAATCATCGTACTTCTCAGCACCTCCTCGTACCGATCTACATCCGAGGATGTCACATTAATATCTCTGGAGACGATGAGTTGAGTGCGATTGTCCACCACGCCGAAAATGGGCTGATCGGAGAATCGGAACATGCAATTGTTGTACCACCCAATAGCCTCCTTCTGGTTGGTACACTGCTGAGTGAGGTCGATTATGGATTCATTGAGGCAGGTGTAGCACTCGCCGGCGGTCAAGTCTCCTCTGCAGAGACCGACTGCGCTGACTCTGTCAGGGTTTGTTCCGGCGGAGAAGTTGTAGAAACCGCCGTTGAATCTGGTGGTTGTGATGTCGGAGAAGTTGGAGAGGACATGGTCGAGGTTGGTCTTGTAGGTGCTGTTGGGGGTGTAGTAGCTTTCGTCTCCTCCGTCGGTACAGAAGTTTAAGGGTGATACAAGTAGCAGTTGTACGGAAATCTGGAAAATGAAGAAGAAGAGCAATATTGATGAAGCCATGTCAATGGTGTAATTGTGGAGCCAGCTTTGAATGTAGAAACGAAATAAATAGAGTGTGATGGTTGCTGGCTCAAACTTTATCCGAAAATATATATTACTCTTTTGACTTATTTGTTTTATATCATACCGTATATGCTAAGAAAATTCATTGGACTAACGTTTGTGTTTTTTATTGGATTGTTATAAAGATGGAAAAGAATTACTATACTTAAATCAGTTGAATTGTTGTTGATAACCTTAATATTATTTATCTAATAATAAATAAGTTGACTTTGAATAAGCATTTGGGTTATTGTTATTAGTTTTGAGAATATATATCACTAGTGAATTCACAAATAGTCTCAAACGAGTACGAAGAGTTCGATGGAGCTTGTTGTTAAACCGGAAGATGCTTAGTTGGATCATGGTGCGCAGTTGACAAAAATATTTGCGCCTAATTAAATTAAAAATTAAAGTAAAAGTTCTAACTTTTATATATTCATTATCATCACAAGATTTGAAGCAAATTTGTGAGGACGAGAAGAGACCTTGAAGATATGACGGAGGCTTGACGGTGGTTGGTAGAAGATTTGGAGATTTACGGTCGTGGTCGAGTAAGGCGGTGGACCAGTGGTAGTGGCTTCAAAAGCCAACCTCAACGGTGACTTGGAGAAGAGAATTGATAAGATGAAGATGAAGTTCAGAGATGAGACATGAGATCTTGTAACAAAAATAAGGTATGGTTAGATAATTTTTTATTTTAATTTCATAGAGGAAATTACAAAAGCACTCTTGTACTTGTCATCTAAAACACCGGGCAAATCTACACTTTGGTCAATGTGCAATTCAAATAACGGTGTCTTTTGAAAATAGTAAAATAAATTGTTTAAGATAGTCTAAAGTTATGAAAACAAAAATTTAGGGTTGCCAGATATTGAAGGTGACAAGTACAAAAAGAGTTTTGTGTAATTTACAAAAGAAAAAATAATAATTAAATTGTACTTCTTCCTCTTAATGAAATAATTTGTAGTTAAAATCTAAAGAAATGTGACTGGTTGTGTGATTGTGTCTTTTTTATTTTTTTGAAATCAAACAGAATCCATTTTCATTAATCAATACTTAAAAGTTTAGATACAACCAGTAACCTAGTAAACCTAAATTAGACCAGAACATAGAAATAAAAGCCCAGTATACTAATTCTTAAATCGTTGATCTAAAGATCGATCGAGACACAAAACGTCTCGTATAAGATACACCTCGACCCAACTCATAAAACAAAGGCAAACAAACGAGAGCCCATTCTGAATTAGCAAACCAAATCCTGGCACTCTGAGTCCTAACACAAGACCCGACATGGTTAATTCAGCATAATAAACTGACTATTTATTCTAAAGCATTAAAATTACCAAACCCAACTTCAGGAACCTACCTCGGGTCCCCGCCCTATCTGCTAGTGGCCCGCCACCTCCACTGCAGTATAGACTCATAGACCTCATGATTTGTCGAGGCGGACCGCGTCGGCTTGGTCCGTTGGTAACTCATCCGCCACATTCACTTCCAGTCCTCTTTCTTCTTCCCCCATCATGGCCAGCATACCCATCTCCGACCTCAGCTGCTCTGCCATCTCAGATCTCACCATTTATGTTAGTCGCCTCACTTTATCCGCCTTGCACTTGACCGATCCACCTCTTACCGGTGACCTGTACCAGCCCTCTACGTCGTCGCCTCCCACGATTTTGATTGTGTCTTTTTCTGTATCTATTTATGTTTAAAATATTCTTAATGAACTTCTTGAATAAATAATAAACCATTTTAGAACACACATGAAGTAATAAATTATATTATATAGTACTCATTCCAACAATTTATAAACTATGTTATCTTATACTAGCGTGTATTGAATAAAACTCCTGAATCTTTTATGTAAAGTATGAATCATGAGAACATAGTTTGATCCAACTGAATTGAATGCAGAGTTGAACCTTAATTTTTAAGATAACCTTGGAGAAGTAGTCATAAATGCCAATTGAGACAAGCCAGCAGACACATCATTACATCAATATAATTTTTTTTTTTTTAGGAAAATGTCATCCAAAGGTTCCTAAACTATTTAAAATGTTCCGCTGGTGTTCTTAACGTTTACGTTATTCCATCGGGTTCAAATTTATGTTTTTTGTTCTCACGAAGGACATTTTGTTAAGTAACTAACGGATTCCGTTAAAACTGACTAACAGTGTTAAAATTAAATGGAAAACAATTTATAAAATATGATTTTACTAATTTGCCCTTAATATAATTTGATTGTTTTAGTTTCACCATCTTCTTTCTCATGCCCTCTCTCTCTGCTTTTCTCACTAACTCTTTCTGTTGTAACTATCAAAACTATAGATGATCTAAAATTATCAAAGATCTATAACTTTAAAGAATAACAAAATAAAAGAAGCAAAAAAATGAAATCTGTTAACCCAATCATCGGCACTCTCGGTGACAACCTCCCGCCGCCGGCGCAAGTGCTCGAGTTCCTGAAAACCAAAACCATCATCGACTGATTCAAGATCTTCAACGCCAACCCCGAATTCCTCCTAGCCTTCGCCGACATCAAAATCATCGTATTCATCGCCGTCCCCAACAGCGAAATCCCTAACCTGATAAATCTGCGCGTGGCTCGCCGGTGGGTTAATACCAACGTTAAGCCATTTCAGATTCAGTCAAAATAACATGAGAGAGACACTATTGTGGTGGTTCCTGATGAGAGAGAAGATCGATCGGAGCGGATTTGGGTGCTAAATTTTTCGACTACAGAATCGTTTGATGATAAGATTTCATTTTTGTTTGTTTTATAAGATTTCATTTTTAATTAGTTGTGAGGTGTTGTGGTTTCATTTTGAATTAGTTGTGAGGTTATGTGGTTTCAGTTTAAATTAGTTGTGAGGCATTGTAGTTTAACAACAAGGTTTCATTTTTTTGATTGAGGTATGTGCTTATGTTTTTGACAATCTTATGGTTCATGAGTTAATTTGAATTTTCATTGTTGATGGGTAAATAGTTTGATTCAAAGAAGAAATGAAATTGAGTTTCGCCGCATTTCAACATGTTAATGCTGATTTTCCCTCTTTGATTTGGGTCTAATTTTGGGTTGCTCAATCTCAAAATTTGTTGAGGATTGTGTTTATTTTTCCGAGTTTTTCAGCAAACTCATAATTGTCTAAATATTGAGGGGTTGTGTTTGGTTGATTTCATCACAGTAGAGAGAGAGAGAGAGAGAGAGAGAGAGAGAGAGCATGAGGAAGAAGATTGTCATATTAAAACAATAAAAATATATTAAGGACAAAATAGTAAAATCACAGGTTTTTCAATTTAAACTTAACAGCGTCAGTCAATTTGGACAGATTCTGTTAGTAACTTAACGGAATGTCCTTCGCGAGAACAAAAAAACATGAATTTGGACCCGAGTGGAACAAATTAAACGTTAAGGACCCCAACAGAACACTTTTGATACTTCAGGGACCTCTGGGTACATTTTCCTTTTTTTAAAAAATACACAGATAATTTTGTTCAACCTTGCTTAAAAAATGAGTTTTATATTTCCAGATCCCTGGACTGTTTTTTTTAGAGTTACCCACTACACTCGGATTTTAGTCATTTCGAACTCTAAACTGTCAAATTTTTACTTTTACATCCAATTTACCTGCTAAATCCGGTAGCCGAATGCAACCACGTCATCAAGCCACGTCACGTATGTTGTCATGTCACAATAGGTAAATTAGGTGTAAAAATAAAAATTTGGTACTCCAGGGGTCAAATCTTCAAACTCATATTCCGGTGACGGGAATCTTCAAAATCATGAACTTTTCGGCACCTGAAACTTCAAACATTGAAGATTTCGATAGCCGGAATCTGAATTTTCCAAGAAAAAAAATCGGAGTAGATTGAAAAATGTTTACAAAACTCAACGACGATGACTTATTTAACAACATCTATATGTTGCTTCTTCAATTGATTTTTTTTTTTCTCTTGATTTTGGCAAGATTTAAACATCTTGCCGATACCACTAAAAGGCAATGGCAAGAAGTTTAAATCTTGCCAAAAGCAAGAGAGAAAAAAAAAACAATTGAAGAAGCAATATATAGATGTTGCAAAATTAGTCATCGTCATTGAGTTTTATAAACAGTTTTCAATCTACCCCGGTTTATTTTCTTGGAAAATCAAGATTCCAACTATCGGAATCTTCAATGTTTGAAGTTTCAGGTGCCGGAAAGTTCATGACTTTGAAGATTTCGGTCACCGGAATATGGGTTTGAAGATTCGACCCCAGGACTGCCAAATTTTTATTTTTACACCCAATTTACCTGTTGTGACGAGGCGTGGTGACGTAACAACATACGTGACGTGGTGTGATGACGTGGCAAAATACGTGACGTGGCATTCGGCTACTGAAAATAACAGGTAAATTGGGTGTAAAAATAAAAATTTAGTAGTACAGGGTTCGAAACGACTAAAATCTGAGTATATGGGGTAACTCTAAAAAAAATGCAGTTCAGGAGATCTACAAACATAAAACCTTTAAAAGATAAAAGAAGATAATTTTGTTCAACCTCACAAGATAAATTTAATATTTTTCGACAATATACGTACTTCGTTTTTACAACTTTTAGTTAAATATAATATTCAAATGTTTTTCATCATTTTTTTTCTGAAAAATTAACATTTTGGAAAAATTTACTTTTCCGTTGGCAGACAATAAAATAATTCATATTTTTTAAAATATGGAGAGAAACATAAACAAACAATATAATTAATTTAATAGTTTAATATTTAAAATGAATAAAAGACCTGATTTAAGTCTTTGAACTTTCACAAGATGCCCCAATTTGGCCCCAGAGCTTTATTTAACCAAAAATAATTTTTGAACTTTCAACTAATGACCCAAAATGGTCCCTCACATCAAACTCCGTTAGATCTTTGTTAGTTTGTATGGTGTGGAAATTAGTTTTTTTTTTAAATAATAAAATTTAATAAATAAGTTTACTGATGTGGCACTCATGTGTATCAAAATGGATCGCATGACGAGCACATGACTGCCTTGTTATCAATCCCTTCTCAAAAACAACATACGAAGCGTCGTTATTTGTCTCAATTTTGAATGATCTTCTACACTAACAGTGAAACCACATTGAGGGAAGGAGATGAAGGGGTGGTGTCATGAACTTGAAATGTTTATGCTTTCCAACCAGAACTGATTCTCTAGCATACTGAAAAGTTCAGAGACAAGATTATGTCAATTTCGAAAAGCAAGTTTCGTAAAATTTTGATAGAAGATTCGTGAAGTTCTGACACTATCATTTGCGTATCCGTAAAAAGCTAGAGAATTTTGCTGTTAACGGTAAAAAGTTTTTCAGTGTGTAGTTTATGTTTGTTTTGAGAGTTGTGTTGTTTTGTCAAATTGATTTGTGTACATAAGAATAATTGCATTGATTGTGGGTTGGTAGGTAAAATAAGTTAGCGGTTTTGCTAGTTTCACATGGAATTTGTTTTTATGTGGTATTTAGGATTGTTTTTGGGGTAAATTAGTTTTGCCTCTCCTGTATTCAAATTTTTTTTAGATTTACCTCCTATACTCATACTTGTGTGATTTTAGTTCTTAATATTTTTATTTTTGTGATTGGCACCCACTCAACCTGTTATTGTAGGTTATTCTTTTCCATGTCATCACTCCATGGGCTAAATCTAAAAAATATTTAAGTCTAAGCGCTAAATCTAAAAAAATTAAATGAGAAGCAAAATTGATGATTGTATATAATATACATAAAAAAATTTCAAACAATAAAATTTGAGAGTTTTGTTTTTATGAATCTTCCCCAAAATACACGAAGAAATGTTATGATCAGATTTTGCTCCATTAATTTTGGTTAGCATGGAGAACAATTGCAAGGGGTTATCAATTGTGGTGTGTCACTTCTCTTCGAAGCTGGCGAAATTGATTTAGGTGAATCGGGAACAAATGGTTAACACAGCTTTTATCAGTTGATTCATCAAGTATACATCTATTGCAAACAAGTCACATTCATTATTAAATCTGCGAATGCGTTGATTAAGTTCCAAAATCTATGTATATTAGTGTAACAAAATGTGTCTTGCTCTCCTATATTCCATTGAACTTTAGATGCCATAGCTATGATTTTTTTAGTATCTACAGCATGACTTGTCAATGCTAGAGAAGTTTGGCCATGCACCAAATACGTCATCAAGCTTTTGTTTATGTCCTTTCTTATCTAAGGCTCTTTTTCTCAATATTTACCACTCACTCAATTTGTAACATGACTCAAGTAGTTCATCTTCCAATATATTGAACTGAACTTTATCTTCAATTCATACTACAATATTTCTGATGTGTTCTATTGTAAGTTTTTTGGTTACGAGTTTGAGCATGTTACTAAACTTAAGTACATGTTAGAACACGATGTACAATGTTCCCTTATAATTTTTGAACTTTAGGATATTCAACTCTATCCTTTAACGAACTTTATATTATTATTTTTCTTATGTGAGACACTTCACACACACACTTAGTAATTGAGAGGAAAAAAAAAACTAGTTTTCTAGTCATCAACATTTGATTTGTTAGTCTTATTAATCAATTCTTGGTTTTCCTTGTGTATTTGGGGGAAAATTCATTAAAACAAAACCCTTACACTTTTTGTTAGAAAAAAAATAATATTTATGTATATTATATACATTCATTAATTTTGATTTTGATTTAATTATTTTAGATTTAGCCCTTGGACTCAAATATTTTTTAGATTTAGCCCATGCAGTGATGATGTGGCAAAGAGTAACCTACAATAGCAGGTTAACTGGGTGAGAATCACAAAAGTAAAAACATTAAGGGTTAAAATCACACAAATTTGAGTTCAGGGAATAAATCTAAAAAATATTTAAGTCCAAGGGAAGCAAAACTAATTTACCCTTATTTTTATATGTAATTTGTTCTCAATGGTAAGAAGGGACCACATGAAGCATTTTTTTTTTATTCATTTATGTTCTTGGAATCTACCAAAGTTGTTTTATTTTGGAAAAAGTCTCTCGGAGTTCCCTCAAGTATGAAAAGTGTTCCTCTGGGGTCCCTAACATTTACTTTGTTCCGCTCGGGTCCAAATTAATGTTTTTTTGTTCTCGCGAAAGGCATTCCGTCAAATGACTAACGAAATTCGTCTAAATTAACTGACACAGTTAAGTATAATTACAAAAAATAATTTAAAAACGTGATTTTACTCTTTTGCCCTTTCTATTTTTCAAGTTTTTTAATTTTACCATCTACTTCCTCATGTCCTCTCTCTCTCTCTCTACTGGGATTCATCTTCTCTCTCTAGCAACATGAGCAAATCAAGAACAAATAATGAAAAATCATGAACAAAATCGAACTTCATATTTGTGAATCAAACTTAATACCAAATTACAATACCAAAACAAAATAAAAAACTACATGGGCACAGTTAATCAAGTGTAAAAATTTAATTTTTATTTCAGTCTCTCCAAATTCAAGAATTGGAAATTGAAATGAACCATTCTCGTGTTACAAATTTCAGGTTTTTGGGGCACCATTTTGTTTAGATCTTGTTTTTTTTAATTTTTTTTAGGTTTCGCAAAAAAATTGAGCTTCAAATTTGGTGTTTTCTGTGTTGCGACGTAGCAGCTGCTCAGGGCTCCAGAGCTTCCTGCACAGCTCGTACAGCGCGCGATCGTGCGGAGACAGCAGCGGCGCATCGATCCCTCGCTTGAGCCGCGAGGAGATGGCGCGAAACTTCTTCCGCAATCGCAACAGCTTCTCGGAAAGCTGGGATTTGGTGTACGGCCACGACATGGAGCCGGAGAATCGGAAATAGAAAATGCGGAGGTCTCTGGAGAAGAGGAGGCGGTCTGCGGAGGAATCGAGAAGGCCATGGAGGAAGCGAATCTAGTCGAGCTCGGTCCAAATTCGGTGGAACTTGAAGGGGGCTGGGTGGAGAAATCGTTGCCGTGGTCGGCGGCGGAGTCGTCATCGGCGGAGGAGGGGTTAATAGAGACGATGGGTTGGGGGTTGAGTCCATAGCTATTGGTATTGGTAAAGTTCGGTTAGGGCTCGTCGTCAAGGGAGGAGTCGTGACTGCACGTAACAGTAAAATCATGTCCTTGTAGAGAGAGAGAGAGAGAGGGAGGAGAGAGAGAGGGTATGAGGAAGAAGATGGTACAATTAAAAAGTTTGAAAAATATAAAGGGCAAAAGAGTAAAATCACATTTTTAAATTATTTTTTGTAATTATACTTATCGGCGTAAGTTAGTTTAAACGGATTTCGTTAGTCATTTGACGGAATGTTCTTTGCGAGAACAAAAAAACATGAATTTGGACGCGAGTGGAACAAAGTAAATGTTAGGGGGCCCAGATGAGCACTTTTGATACTTTAAGGATCTCTGGAGTACTTTTTCCTTTTATTTTTGTAAAACATAGATGAGTGGATAAAAATTAAGAAAAATATCCAATCAGATCTCTAAACTATCCCAAACGTGTCATTTGAGTCCCTAACTTTTAAAACGTGTCGTGCAAGTCCAAAGGTTATGACATCGTGCCATCTAAGTCCAAAGTAACTTAAAAAATGAGTCGCGCAAGGAAATTCTGTCAAAATGGTAGATGAAATCCGTTAAGTTCTCGTGACGTGTAATTTTTGTATTTTTTCATTTTCTTATAATCTTCCGTGGCAGCGACATGAGGCTGGAGTGTACTATTTTATTGACCTGGCTTTTTCCCCCAAAATCAAACTCACTATATTAGTTGGAGCCTTAGTTTCTTATCTCTATATATTTTCCTTCTGCTTTTTCCTAGTTTCCACCGATCACCATCATCCTCTTCCAAATCATAATAAAGACCTAATCCAAATTTAACCCTAATCCAGACGATGAAGATTTAAACATGAGAAATTTCTGGAGTACAATGAAGATGAGTTTTGACGATTTTGCGGAAATAGGGCACCATTAATCACAAACGTGGACAACTAAAACTCCTAGGATGAGGTTCTTTTGTTGCCTTAAGGAGGTAAGTGAATGTTGCTAGTTCATTTACAGTTATTGTCATCCTCTGTATGTTGTTGAAAGTCACCATGGTAGGATGTGCGTGTAGACGACTGTTCTTTGTGGGAATGGCATGATGCCAAATTGAAGAAACCAAAATATGCTCAATATTGTGAGTTATTGAAGCAGCTTCGTGAGGAGAACAAAGCCTTGTTGGCAGAGGTAAAAATGCTCAGAAAACAAAGACTGGGTTGTGGTGCTTATGGCAATGAGGTACCTGAATTTAGTGAAGAACAATCAGCTATGTCTTCAGCTTCAATGACCAAGCATGAACAAGTTTGTGTGGAAGATGGTTCTACTGTTTAGAAATTGATCATTGGTTGCTTTGTTGTTTGGGTTCATATGTTGGTTTTGGATTTAGTGTATTTTGTATGTAATGCTTATGAATGGTATGATATGTAATGGTTGTGATGTAATGGAATTGTATTGAACAATTCTCTTCTTTTGTTGTTTTGTTAAAACTTTTGTAATCCAACTAATAATTAATGGAAAATATGGTTCTTGTTTCGGATATTATGTTGTGTACGTTTTTGGCATTGTATCTTATGTAGTTAAGTGTATTTGTAATCCAAACAACAACACCATGTTTTCAATGAACCAACTAAATTAGATTAATCATGAACCTATTTTCCATGAACCAATACAATGAGTTTGAGGATGAACCTGTTTTTTCATGAACCAATTCAATTAGATCAAAGTTGAATCTTTTTTCCAATAACCAATTAAGTGAGATAAAACAGACGGCACGGACGAGGCCAGTTGGGCGAGGCTGGTCGGTAGACGAGTCCGAAAGGACAGCACGAATGCTTGACACAGATATCTTGGATGGTGCGGATGGAAGCTTGGCTTCCGTGGATGTGAGTAGATGTCCCGCTAACAAGTTCAGACGTGCGGATCCATCCGCTGATGGACACCGTTCGTAGGGTACGGATGATGGCATCCGCGGACGATCGTGGACGGGTGCAAACGCTTGGCACGAATATCTTGGACTGTGCGGATGGAAGCTTGGCTTCCGTGGACGTGAGCCAATGTCCCACGGACAAGCTCAAACGTGCGGATCCATCCGCAGATGGGCAAGGTCCGTAGGGTACGGACGATGGCATCCGCGGCTGACCGTGGACGGGCGCGGACGCTTGGCCTGAATATCTTTGACGACGCGAATGGAAGCTTTCCTTCCGTGGACGTGAGTGAACGTCCTGCAGACAAGCTCGGACGTGGGAGGCTCGTGGAACGGTTCAGATGGAAACAGACGAATGAAGGAATCCGCGGAAGCCTTGGTCGATACCGTACGAACCTTGGCACGCGGATACCTTTTACGGACCTCTATATGTGAGACTCATACGGAGCTTAGCGAGATATGGGACATCCATGGATGGCCTTAGGGTGTCATGGGACAAGTGTCGAGAGCCTTGTGGATAAGCACGGACGAGCGTCGATGGAGGGCAGTATCTGTATGGACCATGGCACCGTACAGACCATGGCACCTGTATGGACCATAGCTCATGTACAGACCATGGCGTTGTGTAGTACATGGCGCTGCGGACCATGGCGTGCCAGTGCCTTGGTGCGGAGGATGTCCAGTTTGGGTTCGTCTGTCTCGTTCTGGATGGACTTAGGTAGCTCGGGCCACCGAGGATTGGGCCGAAAGCGCATTGGGCGTCCCGGGCCCTTTGAGGCTGAATGACGGGCGACCTTCACGCGGGTACTTGGAAGCGAGCCCGACTTGGTCTCTTAGCGAGCCTTGGTAGTTGCGAGTGCCTTAACTTGGGCTATCAACTCGGGGATGCCGTTGAGTGATCTTGGAGTCACCGGTACTTCGAGAGTCGTTCACCAGACGCTCGAGGGCTGTGGTCGCTAGGGGTCTCCGGGCGGCGTTGGTCATCGATGGCGGGGTGAGTGTTGTCTTTCGGGGCTTGAGCTCCCTCTGATCGCCTGGGCCCGAGCTCGGGGGTCGGGTGATGTGGCGCTCGGGCGCTACATGTCGACTTGTGACTTCTCGAGCTACTTATGATTTTTTAGGTAGAATCACGAGAAATCCACATGAAAATCGACCTTTTAAACACATGCCATCCATCTGGACTCATCCATCCGTCCACCGACATGAAAAGCTAAAGAACGTCTATCACGACGATGATATGTTTTCAAGTTGTTTGGCCCGTTCCTTTGGCTCAACGAAGCATCTGAACTTCCAAGAAGCACCAAGCGTCATGATCATCATGCTATCATCTCAAATGACCACCCAAATCAATCAGGAAGTGCTTTTACTCTTCAAGTCATCGTGGGGCTATTCAGCGCCGCTCGGCGGCGTCCAAGTCCATCGCATACTCCCAACACCAATGGTCCCCTCCGAAACAGTCGGCGACATCCAACGTTTCTCGACGGTGCCTAAAGCCATGGCGTGCGCCTGATGCCAATCGTCCCTCCAAAGCCATCAGTGACATCCAACATCGCTTGGTGGCACCTAAGACAATTGCACGCACCCAACGCCAATGGTCACCTCCGGAACCGTTGGCGACATCTAGTTTCGCATGGCGGCCCCCATATCCATTGCGCACACCCAATGCCAATGGACGTTTCCAAGACAACCAACGACAACTCATAAGTCTTGAATCCTTAGGATGCTACCCTGTGTGGTAGAGGCCTCTAAGGTCTTCGTTGTACGCTCTCGAGCATAAGAATCGTGCAGAAGCACAATGACATGACTGACTCCCTCGCATGGCACATCCGTGGAGAAAGGTGCAATTCACAAGACTGTAAACTTTAGGGCGCTACCCCGCGTGGTAGAGGCTAATTGGGTGTCTTCATATGCTCCAGATCATAAAGATCGTATGAGAATTTTGGCCATGCCCGGCGCCCGCGCACAACGTACTTAGAAGTCAAGGCTCCAAGGCCTTCGTCGTATGCTCTCGGCTCACAAGATAAAATAGAAGTTGTCAGCCTCGCCCAACAAGCGCGCAACACGTTAGCCTACCAAGGCTATAATTAAGCCAACCAAGTGGGACCCACTTCGATTCCGACAAATCTCACAATGACACGTGGCACCAACTTGGGGTTAGTATATATACCCCTTCCTAGTAAAAGGAAATAGATCTTCATTCTCTCAAGAATGCTTTTTCTCTCTAGTTTTCTCTCTGTAAAAAGTTCTTGGGAGTTTCGTAGTTACCGTCCGAGATCTCATTCTCACGCTTGAGGTGGCGTCCCGGAAACACCACCCCGTGTCATCGTTCTTTGGTGTGTTTGTCATCGCCGACGGATCTTGCCAACGTACGACCAAGCTAGGATAGACAACATCGAGACTTAGAACATTTGTAACACTTGAAAAAAAAATTCATACCAATGTAGACAAGAAAACAAGACATCAAGTGTGATTTCTTTCACTGGAGTCCTGTGCACCCATTCAGCACAAGGTGGCTCCGCCCTTGACTAGGAAAAATATACTTCTGAGTGTGTAATAAAGAAGATATGGACACCTTCACAGTGATCAAAGCATATGTTACTAGCTTGATCTTGTCCCCAAAAAAATGCAATTCGGGACATCCAACACAAAAAATTTAAAACACTAAAAAGGAAGCAAGAACAATCCACTTCGACGTGCCGAAAATTGAGATACCGGAAGCGGCGGCTTAGTTAGAAGATAATAGTGATAGAGGTTCGATGAACTAAAATTTTATATCTTAATTTTAAAACTACGTAATTATGAGGTATTTAATTAATCGTTTAAATGAAACTATGTAATTTTGTGGGACTCAATCTCCATTTCGCTCTAGAAATTTATACGAAGTAAAAGGAAATTAACTTGATCTAGTTTTGAAAATATATAGTTTATTTTATTAAAAAAATATGATAAACATAACGTTACAAGTATTTGAAGTTCCAGAAACTTGCTGTGCAAGTTAAATTATATAAGAAAATGTATAGCTTAAATTCTATGAACTGAACATCATTTCCATTGAACTAACTTAATTTATTCAAATATAAAATTTACAAAAGCATGAAATTATAACAGAATCAAAACAAGGCGACGAAGACAATTAATTGAGCCAGCGCAGCAACAACAAGTGAAAAAACTAAGGATTGGTATGCTCTGTTCTCATTTCCTGCAGAAGAAAAAGAAAACATTTTAATTAAACCTTCTTTTCATTCATGTTTAAACTCTATAAAGTATACAATTTGCATAACCTTAACCGTTGGAAGATCTTGTAAACGTACCTTTTGACTGAGTATCGTTAGTGGACGGAGGAGAGGATTCGGTCGGAACCGGCGACGGAGACGGAGATGGCAAGCCCTCGTCATCAGCAGTAATGCCATAGAATCTTTCATTGGCGTACCTCAGATGACAGTTGGGCAAAAAGGCTGTGACTTCAGCTCTTCCCGGAAACGTTACCTGAACATCATTGAACGCTCCAGCTAAACAAGTCTCGCATTGGAGCTGGCTGAGATCAGGCGTGCACTGCACCAGCGCAGATATGGTTTGCGAGCTCGGAGCAGAGGCGTTTCCGGTGGCGAACTTGCGGACGGTACCGCCTGATGCAGCTTTGCTGGACAGCTTATTGACCAATCCGCTCAGCGCCTCCTCGAAAAGATTCGAATCCGCCGGTGAAGTGGCGTTAACATTGTTGGAAGATATAATTTCATTCCCATTATCCAAAACGCCAAAAATGGAGCGATTGGAGTAGCGAAACATGCAAGTGTTATACCACCCAATAGCCTCTATCCGGTTGGGGCATTGCTCGATGAGGTCGATTCTCAGACTTCGGAGGCAGTTGAAGCAATCGGACGGTTGTACATCTCCCCTGCAAAGGCCGACTGCGTTGGCTCGGTCGGGGCTCGTTCCGGCGGAGAAACTGTAGAAACCACCGTTGAATTGGGCGGTTGAGAGGGAGGAGAAGGAGGAGATGACTTGGTCGAGGTTGGTCTTGTAGGGGCTGTTATTAGTGTAGTTTCCATTCTCTATGCAGAAGTCGCTGCGCTGATTGTCAGGCGAGAGCTGAGCTATGGTCACAGCCAGAAGGTGTATCAAGAAGATCAAGAAGAGCAATCTTGAAGAAGCCATGTCTTTTGTGTATCCAATAAAACGAAAGTACCATGGATTGAATAAATAGAGAACGTGTTGGTTGCAAGGTCAACCTTGAATGCTTAATTTCAAGTGCAATTACATCCTAAGCTAGTGTAGTTTTTATTTATTTATTTTTATTTTCTTCTCATCGCTGGCATTTATTCTTAAATATTTTATGATGGATATAATGATATATTAGTTAGTCCATAGTATTTCTTTTATTTTTTTTTTTGAACGGCCATAGTATTTCTTAAACGCGGTTAGGAATATCAAAGCACTAATTAGTTATTGAATTAATTGTGCAAGCTGACTTGCACTCGGATCATGTGTACATGACTTTTTTTGATCAACGAGAGGACATCATACTCGAAAGTAACAATATTTTTCACTACTCAAAAGAAGCGTAACTTAAAATCCTAACCCATATCATCGATAAGGACACTCAAACTCGAGTTCTTAGAGAATCCAAAATAATATTAATCACTTGACACAATATACCTTGGTTCCTGTTTACATGGACTTGCTAAAGATGATCTCTAGCTAACAATATTTGGGGTCAACACAAGAACATTGATTTTAATGAAAATGTGAAGAACATGTTAAAAGGTCAATGGTCAGCTAAGATTAGCGTGAACCAATGGATATGGATTTATGAGAGTAATTACACACAAGGTTATCCTACAATGGTGTAAATAATAGGAAGAGACTATTTCCACACTTTAAATGGTTGCTTCCACAGCTTCAGTTTTAATGTCTTTTGAAAATATAAAATTGCCCTTGTTTTTTTTTTTTTTTTTTATTATTTATAAGCAAGCAGTAACTTTTATTATATGCGCCCAGAGGCATGAAAATAAAAACACAAAGAGAAAGACCCGAGCCTAACTCAAGCATGAGATTGGACCGGTCACCCAAGAAAACAAAAAGCGAAAGCTACCATGAAAAGGGTTAACAAAAAAGAAAAAAGAAAAAAGACCAAGACCCCTTGATGACGGACCCTCTTATGATGCACCAGATTCAGATCAGGTGTTATTTTCGGCTTCGGTAATCCGAAACCTCTCAATAATAGCCCTCTCTGATCCAATTGCTCTCGCCCCCGCTCTCTTGCAAATTTTCCACATGGCCTCGCCCGACTAGGCAGGGGATGAAAGCGATTCACTGAGGACCGCTGCGTAGGATTTCGGTCTGCGATTCCCGCGGTGGAAGGTCACCTTTTCCAGGTTCTCTGACATGGCCGGACGTGACCTAAGGAGAAGCTTACCCGGTCCAGTAGGTGGCTGCCGGAGTGGAGTGGGGCCACCTAATACAGTACCCTCTGAGGAGAAAGAGATCATCGGTTGCAGAGGAGGTTTAATCACAGTAAGCTGCATGGCATTTTCATGCATACTTGGCATACGGGCCGAGTCCGTCTCAAAAGACTGTGAACTATCGTGACCCGCCAGATGAGGTTTGTCCAGATCAAGATTGATTGGCTCAGTAATGATGGTCAGACAAGCCTCTTTTAAAGGGGAGGTCTTGCCTGACACAATGGGAATGGGCTCCATCCTCGAGGAAGCACTTCCTACACTTGACGGATTGGAGGTCGCTGGCAATGGTGATGATAAGTGTTGGACTGGAAACCTGAATGGTGGCACATCGGGTCCTGCACATTCCTTGACAGAGACGATAAAAGAGGAATTCTCAAGAAGAACTTCAACCTCCCTTGAAATTTTGCTGAGGGCACTCATGTGGACAAGGAATTGACCTTGTTCCAAATTCAGACCTTGTTCCAAGTTCAGACCCGATAAAAGATTCGGGTGAAAGCAGATTAATTGACCAAAGAGCTTTGATATGCTTACGAACGAGTATGAGTACCATGAATGTAAAGGTAAGCCTTTAACCGAGACCACACAAACCCTGCCTCCCTGCTTCATAATGTGGTTCCAGTCATAGAAGCAAACAAACCAATTCAACAACCAAGTCTAATTCGACACTTGCATTGAAGACATTGTTGCTTGATCCTTAAAAGACAAAGCGAAGACCCTTGGAGCAAGATAATGAGTTGTTATCGATTGAAAGCCCTCAGAGGCGAGCTCATGTTGCAAATGCTCGCCCGAGACTAGATCACGAGATACGACTAGAATACTTTATCTAAGCTTATTAAGCAAAAGGTTTGAAGACGAAATCAAGCACTTTTCACCGAAACTTTTGTCGGAGCGGGCTTGATTAGGGCAAAGACTCAGAACCCTAACATCATCAACCAAAGACCTGCTAGATTTACGACCATGCTTGGAAGGTGCCAAAGTCGGGGTTTGCTTCGCCTAAGCAACATGGAAGCGATTGTTGAGAAGAGTAGCCCCATGTAGAATACCCAAAACCTGTGCCGCCTCCTTCCTACCAGAGATGGTAACAAAGCCAAATCTTTGGCCTCTCGAATTGGGATTAGCGGGTACAAAAATCTTGACAACCGTAGAATGACGACTGAAAATGACCCGAATCCAGCAAGCAGTGATGTTGGAGGGCAGGTTTCCAACATATAGCACTACCTCATGTGCTCCGCTGGTGTCACTGACCGGATCTGCAACGGAGTGAAATCGGAGCTGGTATGGGGGCGGCCGAAGTTGGTACGGAGACGTTGGCCGGAACTGATATAGGGCCGGCGGCCAGAACAGATGTAGGGCCGGCGGTCGGGGCTGGTGCGAAGATGGTTGTTTTTGGTGCAAGGGCAGCGGTCGGAACTGATGCAGGACCGGCGGAGTCGGCGACTGGTGCAGGGCCAAAGTTGGTCCGAGGGAACCCAGATCTCTATTTGGCGGATCTGGGAATCGCCATCAAAGGAGGTGGCTTCTCTATCGAGGGCGGCCAGTTAGAGCAGCTAAGGCAAACACGGGAGAGATAGGAGAGACGGGGGAAGAAGAAAGTGCAGGTTCCGACGGCTGAGGCACCGGAGAAAGTTGGGTGGTTGCCCTTGTTAATAGACACAAACTTTGAATCTTCGTATTAGTTTTTCTTTCTTATAGCGTCACCAAAGAAGCAGAGCTAGATGTCCGCAGTGACATGGTCGCTGCATTTGGCCACCAAACACTCAGTCTGGCATATATAGATTAGTGATTTACATTGATGTGAGGAGATGATGGAACTTGCAAAATAATTTGAAAGGAAAAAATGGTTTTTCTTTTTCGTTGCTTGTCCCACATCAGACAAATACAAGATCAAAGCTTGAATTATATAGGATTGCCTTGGTGACTGAGTGTGGCCCTTGGGGCTACCACTCTTATGGTGAAAGAGGGCCTATGGGCTTTGGACCAATGAACACGCACTTGCTCTAACTAAGCAGGTCGATTCGGATCGGTGCGGTGTGTAGGTCCACTCAAATATAATTTCTAATCACAAATAAATTCACCTATGTGAATGTGAAAGTGGGAACGCTTCCTATGAAAGTGGGACCGCTTCCTATGAAATTGGGGTGTGGTACGTTCTCTGAGATAGAAATCAAGACTTTGAGTCACTCTTGTAAATTGGAATAGTACTCACTATGCAAAGATTCAACTCATAAGACACATTTGTTTACGTTCAATCTTATGTTAAAACTAATAGTTCACTGCAATGTAACCAACTTCCATCGCTTTGTTAACTAAACACGAACTCTGTTGGATCGGCCAACTGCGGGTTGTATTCCATCGAAAATCGATTTGACTGTGTAGACACTTATGACCTCCCCTTCTATGCCCTGCAGTAATGATTCCTCTGGCATTGCTTTGTTAACTAAACACGGACTCTGTTGGATCGGCTAACTGCGGGTTGTATTCGTTTATAAGCATAGCTTCTAAAAAAGAAATGTCTTAAAGCTCTAAATTCTTCACTAGAGATTTCCCATGAAAGAAATAAGTTTCATGTTTAGTAGAGCAGATTGTGGTGAGAGAGGGCCTATGGGCTTTGAGATAGAAATCAAGACTTTGAGTACTCTTGTAAATCGGAATAGTACTCACTATGCAAAGGTTCAAGTCATATGACACATTTGTTTACGTTCAATCTTATGCTTTATTTCGAACTGCTCAATGATAAGAATATCTTTATTTTTCAAAAAATTCAAGTATGTGATTGTTGAAACTTGTTGCTTGTCCCACATCGGGAAAATACAAGCTCAAAACTTGGTTTATATTGGATTGCCTTGGTGATTGACACTACAAGAAAACTTGCTGTTTGCGACGGAATTTCCGACGGAAATATGAGATTTACGACGGA
>JAYMTA010001262.1:0-20871 GCA_036897625.1 Pelargonium cotyledonis
AAGTTTAATAAAATATATTTATAATTCATGGGGTTTTGGAACACAAGAAGCAAGGATTGAGGAAACATGGGAATTATGGGAAACACAATATATATCTTGCATCTTTAACCATGCAATAACACAATACATTACTGTAATTAACTGAGGATTTACATGCAAGAGATTGGTGTAGGTAGCATGCATGGTTAAAATGAAGAAAATGATGCAGAGAGACAATTAAGTAGCAAAAAGAGAGTTTGTGTCCATTTCCATCTTCTCTAGCTAGCTTTGATGTTCCCAAAACAGCATGAGTAAGCTGCTAAAGTTCAAGTTTCAATATTGCAAGCAGTGACTAATACCAATTTCCATATACTTGTTGTTGTCTGTTTTGAGACTTCCAAAATCAACTTAACACCAACCTTCCTTTGACATTTACCACTGTAATTGCAATTGCTACATGACCTACTAGTAAGGGGGATAAAAAGAGAAGATGATTGACCACTAAATCATCAGCACTTAGCACATGTGCTTTACTTGGAGCTTAATTGCAATTTGAACCGTAACACGACATACACGAACATGACACAAAATTAGTGTGTTTGAACTTGTAATCGCGTGGTATTTGTGTTGGAGAACCGAACATGTTGATTAGTTAACCGTGTCGTGTTCGTGTTGGGCCTCTATATATGAACGATTAGTTAGTCATGCCGTAACACGCCCGACATGACGCTCAACACGCCTACTAATTAAGGGTATAATCGCAAGTCATTCCTAATAACGGGTCAAATCTGTTGGATAGTGTCATGTCAAACGTGCCGGTTCTATTGTGCATAATGTGATGGGTTTGTGTCAATCATGCCGTGTACACACGGCCCATTAAGACATTGTATTAAACGTTTCATGTTCATGTTGGGTCATGCAGCACAAAACAATATTCTTCTAACGCATACGCACGAATTGTCAACTCTAGTTTTATTTGTAATTTTCTTAGGGACAAGATTATCCGTAGATTTCCATACATTTATCAACAGACTTACAAACATAAAAATAATCAAAACAAGGAAGAAAAAAACAAGAGCTCAAAGCTAGAAGCCAAGAGCAAGAAGATATAATAGTAAATGTGAGGGAGAAGAGAGGAAGTAATGAAAGGAACAGAAGGAAGGTGTAGATGTACTGTAGAGTGTGTACGCAAAAAGGAAAGTAACAAGTCGACAAAATGAAGGATAGTTTTTCAACTGTAGACTCTCACTCTGTTTAGTGAGAAGCTACTCAAGTACCAGCTGGTTTTTAGATATTATCTTCTTCTTGTACCATCATCGTCATCATCATGCTATTGCTAATTAACAATCAACATTAGCTATGTTTTAGATCTCATCTCTTACACTACACTGCACTGCACTGCTCTGCACTGCTCTGCACCTATATTTTCAGTTCCAGTTCTTCTTCTGCTAGACTTGTATGTGTGTGAACATTTAATTTTTGACAAAAGGAACTGTACTGTTCTGGAAAGTAACTGTTCATGCTTCTTGTATTTGTATTTGTATATACATATGAATGAATATAATGATGACACACACTGTTTCTGTGGAGGCCAAAGGACTGTTTTGTGTTGAAGTCTCACTATTTATATCTAAACATGACCTCACAATCATCAATGGGCTTCTGCTCTGAATTTAATAGGCCGATTTTTGGGCCCACCAACTTTTCAAACATATCTACCTCTTCTCGTGTTTTTCCCCTCTCAAGGGAATAAAATGGGTAGGTAAGTTGGTGGTGGGTAGATGCAATTTTACTCTCTTCTACCAGGCCACCCCCACTATTATATTCCATAATAATTGCATAATATTTTGACCCCTTTTTTTACCTCCAATATCATAATAGACTCAAACCTGAGAACTTTTAAAAAATTTGAGCATCTTAACTCACTTGACTTGAGGGGTGGGTGGACAGCTGGGCCGGATCCCTAGCCGCCCATATCGAGGCAACTTTCTCTTGAAGCTTTCAAAGAGAACAGGAGTAACCCCAATTGTCTGGCTTAGGACCTCCCGGAGAGGTTCGACACTTTTCGTACCCTAGGGTGCCCCGACTCTCCTTACATGGTCTACTAAGCTTTCTGCCCCGGGTTGAGAGGTTCCACACTTTTCTTACCCTAGGTTGCCCTAACTCTCCTTGCATGATTGACTTAACTTTCTGTCCCGGGATGAGAGGTTCCACACTTTTCTTACCCTAGGGTGCCCCAACTCTCCTTACATGATTGATTATGTTTTTCGACTCAAGATGAGTGTTACTCAGGCTATGCAGCGGAGCACGAAAGATGGAAGCTAATGCTCCCATCATACTTTGAGCCGCGACTTTTAGTATTGGTCTCCTCGTGCCTTTTCAGCTCAATGGGAATGGTAACCTGTGACTTAACATGTTGGTTTTGATACCATCTAAGTCCACCGTTCAAATGGCAATCAAGGATATACTCAAATTTTCAAAATCAGGTTACATACAGATCATACGATCTGGCAGCGAAGAACATAAAAACAGAGCAAAAAGGGTTTGTATATGAATATTTTGTCTTTTACAAAATTTAGGGTGAGCACAATAATGGCTCTACCTATGTTCATAACACAGTTAACGAATACGACACCTAATCAATTTCCAGTTTCTGCATCAAGTCGAAACATCCGGTACCCATCTTTACAGGTAACCCCAAACATATTCTAGCAGATGGAGTTTCCAAATCGTCCATCCCACCATGATATGCTGCTTCGACTATAAACTTGGAGGCGGTCTCAAAAGTCATTTTACTGAAAGGCGATACTGACTCTGCTATGCCCCCAAGTCTGCTCATTGGACGATACCCACCCGCATGAGTCATAAAATCGGCAATCAAGGATAGGTGCCGATAGTTAACTAATATACCATAGGATTTGAAAACATGATTGATCTCTCTGATGAGGGTTTCTCTGGCAGCTTCTACACCATATGTATTCAACATATCATGGATGCTGTTGGAATATATATACCTGACATCGAGGTCATCTTGCAATGTCCACAACGCATTGAAGTCAACTCCAGTTGTCTGCAATGCAGGAAGTTGCTCTAATTTTTGGGGATCAATAGCTACCCTTCTCTTCGGATCTTTCCCGTGATAAATCACCTGGCTTTCTTTGCAATTAGTTGGCTCACAGTTATCAACCTTTCCAGAACTCTGTAGATTCACCTTCTTTGCTGCCCTCTGAGCAATCTGCAAGAGACCAAAACCAACTTAGGGCAGTGAAAAGAAACATATGGCTTCTACATATTAAAAACAGAACCGCAACACACCACAAGCAAGAGAAATGGATCGGCATATAACTATTTATAATCACTTCTTTTTGCATTTAACTAACTTTATAGAACACTTATTTTGTTAGTAAGGTCCATGCGGGCCTTTTCTACTTGACATACTGTTTCTTTGTTTCCTCCAATTGACTATAATCAACACTTGAAGCTGTCATCTTCCGACCAAGCTAAACAATTTAAAGCAAACTGGAACACATATTAAAAAATACAACCCCCACCCTTACCGATATTACCCCAATTAATTTTAATGGCATGACGTACAGCAGCAAAAATCATTATAGACTGAGCCACACCAAAATAATCAAATTTCAATTAATTATTGAAACATACAAAAGGAGGAGAATGCCTATGTACCTGTGCCAGTAAAATATGAGGTTCATCAGTGAATTTAAAATGGGCCTCGAAGCGCAGTCCTTCGGCTTCCACAAAGATTGCTCTATCAGTATCCTTTTTGGTTATTGCTCTTTTCTTTTTAACATCTGATTTGGTCTTTACACTCCTTGACTTGGGCTTAGAAGGACTGCAAGGTTCAGATGGTATTTCAGAAATTTTATCTCCAGCATTAAGTACGTCATCCTCATCACTGTCCTTATTCTCAGCCTCGTCAATTTCGCTTTCAGACTGACCTGATGGCTCACCTTCATCTTCAGAACCATCCTCATAATCCATTTCATCAGTAGTTTGTCGTTTTTGTTTTTGTGCATCTAAATCGAGATCCTCCACCTCCTCACCATCATCTTCTTCTTCTTCTTCCCCACCTTGCGACCTGTTACGAGAACTATCCTCGTCTGTCTCATTTGAGACATTTGGTGCAGAATCAGGTGTGAAATTTTTTATCCCACTAATCCCGGAAAGCAAGATAATGTTATTTTGTATTGCATCCTCCAACTCCCTCAAAAACATAATACTTAGAGTTTCCTCACACTTCTCTAATGAAATACCCAAGTGAGGTTCAGAGAGGTTCATCTTAAGCTTATATATCCTGCAGATCTGGCGATCATGAACAGCAAATGGCACAACTGACACCTCCATGGTATCAACTAAGTCTGCTATAGATATCTTCCTCAACTCCCCAGCAAGACGTGTAGCATCCTCCCTGAACATGACAGGAAAAAAATTGTGAATATAAAGGCTTATTCAATATTAGTTACAAATAAAGGATATACATAGATATGAGCACAAGAATGCTGAAATAGATTTCTATCTAAGAAACATATGGAGAAAGAGGTAACTAAAACAATACTCAATAACTGCCATGCAAACGGAAGAAAAAAAATTATTCACCATCCAAGAAATATGCATAGATAAAATGAAATTCTAACTAAGAACTGAAATTCTAACTAGAATTCTAATGCCCAAGCCACTCGTGACCTTCAACATTCTTTGATCAGTTCGCCTCCGCAATATATGCCATATATTACTACCTGACCCATTAACCCTCAAGAACACGTCATCAAATAGGCAACAGTGTCAAACACCAATTTTTTTTAAATGCACCACCTCGAGGGGGAAGCATTATTTCTTTCCAGAAAATGATTTGCCCAACACAGCATGAACCTACCAAATCCTAAGGACTGTCAACTCAGAAAATTATTGCTGATCATCTATCCAAGAAAAGTTATTCTTGATATGCTTGAATCTAACAAGATGTATTTCAAGGTGATATTAATTCCTCAAATACTTCCAGATTCCATTCCCGGGGATTAGAAGTTCAACAGCATATGAATGGTAGAAAAACAATTCACTTTTCATTGGACTTGGCTTTCTTCTTTAATTACTTTCTGAAAAATGTGTAAATTCGCTTTGTGCACATTATCCTTCAGACACATTTCCCCTTTAGAAATGGAAAATTATGGCTTTTGTACCAAATAATGTTTGACCATTATATAAAAGTAATCAAAACAATGATAATAAAAAACAGAATAACACATTTCAATCGTGCGACTTTTTGAAAGAACAACACAAATTAAGTCCTCACATTTCAATCTGAAACTTGGAGACATATATTGATAATCCAGGGCCTGACCAAGATTCAGATTTAGAATTGTTGACTAATCAAAATACTAACTCCGTTTCAAAATAAGTGTCATTCTAGAAGGAAAAAAATTGTTTCAAAATAAGTGTCATTCTACAATTTCAACGTAAAAATACACAATACTTTTCAATTGTGCCCCTCTTTCACCATTTCCAAATTAGCTAATGATTACTCACATTTAGTTATCCAACAAGAAAAGTGAATGATTAAATAAGGTTGGTTTGGTCATTTACTTGATTTCTTAATATGTGAATGACCATGAAACGACACTAATTTTGAAACGGAGGTTCCTGGGATTCCAAAAACTCCAGATATGTTTACAAGACTCAAACATTCAACTTGACTAGCAAGCCTAGTACTATATGAAAGTACAAATGATTGACCTATAAACACACCTGGCAGTTCTAATTTTGTATTTTTTGTCAAATATGATTGTACAGAAAACAACCTCAAGCGTAGTTCATATTCACATGGCATACTAAAAAGTTACAATTAAATTAACTTACAATGAGAATCAGTTCAAGGCATTAGTGATTAACATACTTCTCATTATGCACAGACAAACAAAATCTGCCAACCCTCTATATGTTCACACTCAGACCTTCAATGACCAGCACTTAGTTTTTTACTTCTCAAGGTATCAGTATGTTGAAACATTCATTGAAGCCGATTCAGAACTTAATAGATTAGAAGGCAAAACATAATCAAAAGAGAAACAATAAATAGATAGCAACTCACTGTGATCTCCCCTCTTGCAATGGGCAAGTCATAATAGGAGTCTTTATGTCATTTGAAGCAGTCATTAAGATCTCTTGCAGACGTGGAATTCCTAAAGTGACATTCATTTCACCTCGCCCAGCAAGATGGAAAGTGTTCAACCTGATAAATAAGACACATGGTCAGATATCTTAAGAATTGCATCAATGAAAAAACAAAATTAAATTTGGGCGTATTATATATATATATATATAGAGAGAGAGAGAGAGGTGAATAGTGATTCACATCTTTGCAAGATATTTAGGGACACTCAAAAGGCTTTCACCAAACAAATAGTCTAATACTGCCATAAAGTAACTCACTGCAATACGTCTATTTGCACCCAAAAACAAGAAAATGCAAAAAAATGTACTTCAAACAAGCATAACTGAAGTAAAATTTCAAATGAAATATAGAGAGAAAAAATTGAGAGGCATAATTAAATAAAATCTCACGTCATCTGTGTTGACGGCTCTCCTACAGACTGAGCAGCAAGGACACCAACTGGTTCTCCTGGCTGTGCTAGGCTTAGGAGGTATCGGCGTTTCACTAATTTCAAGAACTCCTCTTTACATGCTAAACCAGCAGTAACGCGTTCATTCAAGGTTATCTGTTCAACAAAGTCCTCTGCTTTCTTTGCAAGGGCAGCTGGCAATTTCCCAATATAACCACTGGACTCCGGCTCGTGCTCAAGCTTGTTGAGCTCAGAACCACTCTGTTTTGAGGAATTGGACTCATGATTCTAAATATTTTAAAAATAAGACATACTCCGTATGAAATATAAGTAATTAGTTCTGTTCAGAACTCAGATTGGGGAAGTGGGTTAAAAGTTCTCACCACTGTCAGTGCTTCAAACTTTGTAAGAAATTTTGATCGGTGGACATCAACACCATCTTCTCCATAGAAAAACTGAACTATTGAACCATCAGCGTCACGTACAGTGTGGTCATAACAAACTTTTAGACACTCGAGATTTTTAATCAGGCACCTTTGCAGGTATCCACTTCGAGATGTTTTGACTGCTGTGTCAACTAACCTGCACAGTAAAGATCATGATCAATAAGTAGCAAAAGCATGATATGGCCATGAGTATTCAGAACTATAATTTCAAAGTGCAGTAAAGTCAATATAGCAACCGTTAACATGAAAAGTATTAAAAGATACGAATGATAAGATATATATTTGAAAAGTCAAAAGCCCATTGTAATATGTAAGCTAACTGTAAACTTCCACATTAAAAGAAAAAAGAAGTGTACACAAACCCCAAATGTACAAAGTTGTCAAACACTCAAACCCAAGACACTTTAAGCGAACTACAAAATAAGTTTTTGCATAGTCACAAGGATAAAAATATTTACACTATCTTGCACAAAACTATTATCAGTATTATGATGATTCTTCAAGACTAATTCAAATGCAGCAGCCTCAATCTCACATTCCTAAATCCAGATTATAGTATAACATTCAGACTCTGAAGAGCTACGCACTGATAACCCTAACACAAATGCTGCCAATTATACAACTGGAAAGTTGAATCTACAGAGCTAATAACAGAACTTCACTTTGTACAACTCGTGAATATTTCAATTATGAACCACCAGATAATCCTCTACTTTCTTGACCAAGGATAACAATCAGGGCTACAACCAAAAGATTCATTGCTAATTTCTAGCGCCAAACCATACAAAATAAGTGTTTTCCTCCAAGATGTCCCTATAACTGCACAATATTCACTATTAAATCAATACAGATAATGCAGGCCTCAGTATATTGTATATGTTTTATTTTTCAGTACGAGTTAAAGTTTGATCTTCCATAGATACAGCAACATGCAACTGTAGAATGAGATATACATGTGACACTTTGTTCTTCCATATCAGTCAAGTTAATTTTGCATGTGACATCATACATGAATTCATCATATATAACTTCAAAATAGGAAGTATTCCGATTGGTAACAATTAAGGCAATCTAGATAATAATAAGATTTACCCTTCACGACCAGCCATGCAATGGAAGTAATATTCTTGAGGACGAAGCCCAGTAAGGAAACGATCAATAATAAACCCTCCAGCTCGAGATGAACAATCCCATGGAGGGAAGCAAGGTAAGGTCTTCCCTGAAACCATTCGAGGAACACGTTTTCCCTCTAACTCTTGTGAGCCCAGATAAGAAGAAATTTGCTGGAAGTTAACCTGTTCAAGTACACCCGATGAAACCCACAAAATAACTACCAAATGTTCACCAAATAGAACAGAACAGGAACAAAACATACAAGTAGCAGAAGAAAGTAGAAGAGGTCTAAACAAGGAGCAAACCTTCCAATTCACCAAAAAAAAGTTGAGCAAATTGCAAAACAGACAGTATAACTAGATACCATCTAAAACACTATCTATCAGAGTGACCCTAAAACACAGTAACTACAAAAACGGAAAATATTTCGCATTAATATAGGATGAAGAGGCTAAAATATTCTAACCAAATTCCCCCCTTTTTTAGTCACAAAGAAACCTTGTTTATACTTGAGCAGACATGACAAAAAGATATATAACCATAGAATATGACTAAGGTTAAAAAAACTGCTTAACAAAATATTATATGTAACTAGATCTTGAAGAAAATCAATACATAGATAGAAACTTACCGTCCCGCCCTTGGCACCAGATATAGTCATAAGAGATATACAATTCTTTCCAGATGGTTTCCATAACCCTTCAGACAACAACTCAAGGTTGACCCTCTTGTTATATTCATTAAGTCCACTAAGCATTTTCCTATCTAAACTCATTAAGGCTGACTCTCCATTGCTCCGTACAAATTCTTCAACCTTGGTTTGCAGTTCTTTTGGATCTGCAAGGTATAAATATCATCAAAAAGAATCTTGAAACATTAGTCACGACAAACACAAAATGCCAGGATGGATGATGAGAATATAGTCATGCAGGAAAATCTAGATATATTCACATCTTTTCTTTATCCTTTTTTATTTTTGATTTAGTACCTCGGGAAGAAATACATATTGGGTAAACATTATGTTATTAGACAATGAACCTGATATTCTGGAACCACAAAATCTGCCGCAAAGGTGAATTATCTTTATCTTTCAACTTGCTGTTGAGAATAATAGTTTGTTCTAAGCACCTAGTTCAATTTTGAATTTTTCATTTTTAGAAAGATAAAGTTGCCAAACCCCCAAAACAGAAAGTCTGAAAATTTCTTCAGAATGAAATGGTCACCAAACATCACACACAAAATGGTACAGAGGTTTCTATATCTCTCCTACATCTTCACCTCAGCCATCTATATTTTCATAAAACCTGAACTGGTATTAGATATGAAAAGTAATAACCACTAGAGTGTATTGCATTTGATAACATGGCATACCTACTGTCTCATCATCCTTGAACCCTACAAATTCACAATGAATTTTTTCACCACTCCTCTCTGCTTCTTCAAGTTGCATCTTCCTTTTAAGGTCTTTATCCTCCTTTATTAAAAGATCATCAACCCCACAGGTGAAACCATGCATCTGATTATAAAGATAACAATCAGTGGAAGGGCACAAGCCAACAAATACTCAAAAAATTGATCAGATAGAAAAAATAAATATCTGAACAGCCAAACCTGCAAAAATGCGGTAAATAGCCGACTCATTGTAGAAAGCAAAACTCCAGCTGTATTTGAACCATAGAGCTCTTGAACCTTATGAACAAGACCATATTCCACAAACTGTGCCTTGTCTATCACACCATGCACCAAATAATTGTTATGGATAAGCAAAACATGTTCTCCATGTTCATTCTTCTTCGACTGTTCTTCGCCTTTCTTTCTCTCTTTAACCCCTGGGCGTACTTTAACAGCTTTATTTTTGAAGAACATAGGAGGAATCTTACATTCATTTTCCACAGTGAAGGGTTGGTGACCTCGAGTTATATGATTTAGCATAGCAGTAATGACCTAAGAATACATGACCAGAAAGAGTTGCTAAGGAAACAGTGAATCTACAATGAATCACAGATATCCAGAAACAGTGTAGCCGAAGTGATCAGTGAATCAACATCAAGCAATCTAGGAATTCTGTTTTAGATAACTCATAGGTTTTCAAACAATACCTGTTTTCCTGTCCAAAGAGGCTCCGGTTTCCATATCGCAGGTATTGGCGGCTCTATTTCATCTTCAGAACTCAAAAGGGAAACTTTTTTACCAGGTTTTTTGGAAAAAGATCCCAAACCGGCAGTGGAAACTCCAGAAGTATAAAGAAGCTGATTGAACTCATCACGAGTTAGAAAGGTATCCTTTTTTGTAAGCAGTGCAGCACTGACGATATGGTCCTGAGGATAAAATATAGAAATATAAGATGATTAAATGGATGTACATATCTGCATAATGAAATAGCACAAAACAAGGAAGCTACCAAAGAAAAAGTTCCAATTGGGTGGGAGGGGGGGATTTTGGAGAAAGGGGAGAGCTACCCCCTATTGTGTAGCTCGGCCTATTGAGAAAATTTTAAAAGAAATAAATAAAAACTAAAGAAAAAGTCCATTTACAGTGTAGTAGTGTACTGTTAAGTAAATACGAAACCTGAATCAAGGCTCTGACTGGATCACCATTCGTAGGTTTAACATATTGATTATTCGCATTAACGATATTGTAAGCTTCAGCACGAGAAATTTCATCTTGAGGAAAATGAACATTCATTTCATCCCCATCAAAGTCAGCATTGTAAGTACTGAAGTCAGAGAAAAGAACATTGGCGTCATTTATGGTGATATACACTCAACACTAACCACATCTCCAAATCAATAAATAAATAAAAATATAAATAAACCTGCAATTTGCATAGTGCATGCGAAGTGTTCTTTCCCCCTTCAAAACACGCACTACATGAGCCATTATACTTGGCTTGTGAAGCGTAGGCTGCCAAGAAATTTAAATTAGATAAACAAAAGTGCAAATAGCAAATCCAATAACCACAATTTAAATTACAAGGAAACAATTTGTATAATAAAAACTAAAGCCCTTAGTAGTTGCATTGCTTAAATAAAATTTAATCATCTATATTTTTAATCCATTAATGTACAGAACTATTTTGAAATTGGTCTAGAACTGCATGAGCACTCACCATCAGGTTAGCACTGTCTAACAGAAATATGAAACCAAGTTCATCTTTAAAGTTCTGTCGAATTGTTTCTCCTTACAAATTGTAGTCCGATGAGTTTCAATGTTATTTTAAATAGAATATGCTTGATTCAATTCAAAGTACTAATGTTGAAATTGAATACAGCCAGAAAGCCAAAACACTATTTGAGCATTTGAAAAATGATGTGATTGGTTACATAGTTTCTCATGACACATCCCATACGGAAAGGACTCCAAGCCTAACCAAACAATATTAGGGAAGGTATTAATATTACTGTAATTTTGGTTCTGTGTTAGTTTCGAAATGGGTTTATCCTGAATGAACCAAAATGGAATTACAAATTCCTGTGTGATCCAAGTCAATATTTAAATGATACTACCTCCGTTTCAAATTAAATGTCGTTTTAGAGTTTTTCACACATATTACGGAAAGTTGTTAAATGACGTTTATACCATTAACTAAAAGACACAAAACTCATCATTGCTAGTCCATTAATAAAATATTAAGGTTAAAAACTTTTCATCTTCTATGTGAAAGTCATTATGACAAAGAGCATTATAGGAAAGTCATGTGTAAACGTCTGCTAAAAGCGGAAAGTGACATTTATTTTGAAACAAAAATTGGACTCTAAAACAACACTTAATTTGAAACAGAGGTAGTAATTTTCTTCTTTTCATCATATAAAAAAAAAAGCTCAGTAAAAGTACTTGTTAATTGCTCTGAGAAGCAAGATAGCTAATATCATACCAAACATGGAATCCAAATACTCACGTAAACATAAAATCAACAGAAGAGCAGAAATACCTGCCGGTTGACGAGCACAATATCTCCATCTTTCAAATGGCGATATACAACTTTGCCTTCATATTCAGGATCACTGGCCTTTCCAGATTGGATCACAGCCCCTCTTGAGGAGGGCAACCTCCTTGAAATTGAAATACGAGATTTCTTGCATGCTGGCAATATCTTTGTAGATATCTTATCAACATACCGAGTAGCTCCAGGATGCACATCAGGTCCATTGACTATAGCTTCCCTCAATTTATCAACATTCCAAGGAGTAACTCTCTGCAAGCAAACAAGTATCATTGCCAACAAAGAACAAACAAATATAAGAGAAGGTATATAATATTAAAAAAATTAATGTCACTACAAAATGATAAGAAAGACAAATAAAATCAACCGATCCTCGCTGTAGAAAAGAAAATGAACATAGTAAAACTTCGAATGTCCAGTTTGTTGATGCACTTTGAACTAGATAAAGAATCAAACTATCATGGATTGTTTACTATACATAATCAAAGAATAAGATGTTTTCTAAATATGAGGTTGTAACATGCATCCAATAACCACAACCTATAGCCAATAACTAGTAAGTGCTTCATTCAAAAAGAAGCAATAGGACAAATATATTCAAGAGTTCAAACAATAAAACTTGCTCAATTACCAGCAATGAAAAGTTCAGTCAGTCATATAACCCCACTCTAACACTCCTAGGACTTGGAACATCGTGGTTGGTGTAAACAATGGCAAAATATGAAAATTAAAACAATTGGAGCCTCAATTTAAACCTAGCAATGGACTAATGGAGAGCTCAGTCAGTCACATAACCCCATTCTACAACCCAAAACTCAAACATTATGTAAACAACGGCATAATATGGAAACTAGAACAATTGGAACCCCAACATAAGCCAAAACATCAGTAAGTATCAATTACAAAAAACATGCAGTGACATTGAATCGTTCAAATTCATTAAATCAAGTTGACCGAATGTTCTAGATGTCTAGAGATACAAGTAAGAAGCAAATTGTAGATAGAAAATGCATCTACCACACAATCATGCACTATATTTGTAGAGCCTTACTTCAGGATAAGTCAATCTCGTTGCAAAATATGGAGGAATCCCAATCTCATTAACTGCTAGATTGTTATCAGGCGATATGACTGATCGACATGCATAATTAACTCTCTTTCCCATCATTTTTTGCCGAAAGAGACCTTCCTTTTTCTCCAGCACCTGAATTATTCCCGACTCCACTTTACGTGGACCTGCCATCAAGTTCAGAAAGACAACTGCTTAGTCATTACAGAAAATGATGAAGCCGACTATGCTGCATCTAGTTTAATTATACATGCAATCATTGTCCCTAAAATACTAGTTATAAGCAACAAAACAACATGATGGGATTAAATCGGGAAAATCTGTATCTCTTAGAAAGCACAGTAACATAGCACACACAATTGAAAGAAAAGAACTAAACCAGTTGAAAGAAAAGAACTAAACAAGGCCAGAGGGCGTAAAAACAACATTTTTTAAACCAAAAGCCAGATGACTTTTGACTGCAAACAATTGCACATTTGCACATTCAAAAGGGTATACCACCCAGGACTCCAGTTAAGAAAACGAATAAATTCCAACAGTAAGGCAGAAGAGGTCTAAAAGAAAATCTACACTAAGGTACAGATTCTGCAAGAAACGGGACATCTTGTTTACCCAAGATAATCCCCATTTTCTATTCGAGTATCTAAATATATCAATTATACACACATAGCAATAATGTAGGCACAACATTGTTGAAGAAACTGTAAAACTTTTCCCCCAATTTGTTCACTAACCAAGACCTAGAACAAATCTAACACCCCACACTTCACCGCATGAGCAATAGCCCAGCGAAAGGAAGTTGAAGAAATAGTAAATCACATTTGAACTCACCTGTGGCAGTTTTGCTATTAAAATACACATTTATAGATAACTGAAGATCCCTCCATCTGCTAACAAATATAGAATGCCCAAACTTTTCACTATCAGCAGCTTCTTTCAAAGATATATTGCATTGCAGAACCTTATTTAATAAAACAGTGTGAGGATGCTCCATTACCTACAGGGAACACATAAATTGCAAGGTTATTAACATACCATTTGAAAGTAAATCCAGCAGATTAAACTAAGGACGACAAGCCTCATCTATTGATGCCTGACGAATAATAATTTGATATGTTCCAGAGAAAAATGCAACAACACGATCCTAGTCATCAACTATTCTTATATATGGAACTTCCAAATTTACTAGTCGACATTTTACTTGTAAACATGCACACAACTTTTTATAATGTCCTCTTCCAAGGAAAGACTTGAAGAAAATGATGAGTGCATGACACAATCTACTGTCCATACTAGGATGGCATTCTTCCTGCTGAGGACATGCACAGGAGCCTAAATGGAAGGAATACACGGATCCCTCACATCCAACAATACACCATGGACTGCAATTACCGATAATGGAATACACTAAGCATTGAAGTGGGAAAAAGAGCAACTAGTATGTCAGTAAACATATTGACAGGACAACAATTTAATTCCATCCTAGTTATGAGCAACACTAACACAGATGTCCACAAAACTGTATAATCCTACAAGCATACAATAAAGAAGTAATAATATTGACCAAAGCATATCTCATCCCAATCATAAGCATTGGTTTAAATGAAAACTGTGGTAGCAATGGTGAGAAATAGCTGTGTCATGATGTAATTATCCAATCTAAGAGTTAAAAGCATACTTAAAAAGGATCTATTTTAAGTGTAGTTACAGCATCAGTTGGCAAACAATATATCATATGATCAGTCATTTTGTCAAGTAATCATCAAAAAATTTAAGCAGCCTATGTTTTCTATTAATTTTCACATAAGACTGAGTGCTTACAGAATCACCTCCCTTGGCTGGGGGGCGGAATTTGATAGGTGGTACAAGGATGGTCTTTAAGAAGAACTTAGAATAACCTTCTTCCATTCCAATTGAACAGTTACCCTGCTGCTGAATGTTGCTGATAAATGAGCAGAGTAGAGGCTCATTTTCCCACAACCTCTTAAAAATATTTTCAACCTGTGATTGATGGAAAGTCCAAAATCACATTTCAAAACCATAAAAATCTCAATAGTTTAGATATGTGTAACTGAAAACAACTACAGCAATTAAACATAGGAAATAATAATTGTCACCAAGCAAGAGCTAGGCATAAGCATACTTCTGAGGGTAGTAGAGATCCTGATAGGGCCTTTGTCTGATTGGAAAACTCAACAGATGTTTTCCCCGCATCTTCCCCAAGCTTTATTCTTGCTTTATCTTGACTTTCATTAGTACTTTCTACCTCAGATGAAGCTAGACCCCCATCGCCACCATCTTCCAACTCACACCCACTAATAACATTTGCTCTTGCATAAGAAGCCTTTAAACTCTACAGACATAACTCAAGAAAAATTCACAAATGATTAAAGCGGCCAGAGTGATAGACAAAAAAAAATGAAACAAAGAAATCTGTAATTGTATATAGATGCACACATAAAAACATGCTACTGCCTACTGCCTGATCCAGTTTTGCTCGTGCTATGTCTAAAATACATGGGTGAAGGGTCTCAATTTAACCTCTCGTTTAACTCAGAACTGAAATGAGTACTTTACTTTTTTATTTAATTTTTTCACTCTTACTATCAAATTCCATAATGAAGTGACCCACAAGAATCCCAAGAATGACATACAGTTCAGAAACCCTTAGTTATGTCACATTCTACTTAGAAATGCAAAAACAATAACGAGGTAATTAATAGGAGCAGATCACAACTGTAACATGGTAGTTTTAATTACAACAGAAAAATCATTCAACAAAGGTTAACAAAGAATGTGCCATGATGCTACAAAAGGTAGGCCATGTATAGACTGCTGATTTTCATAGTGTGTACTAAATGTCTGAGTAATTTAAACATTTACATGTAAACTTTTCCGCCATTGAATCAGGTCATCTACTTTATTCAATAATTCCCAATCTACCCTCTTGATTAACAATAATGAAATTTGTTAAGTTTACAACCCAAAAGCCCATGCTCTAAGAAGGAGGAGCTCAACTAGTGCACCAATCTCACACTCGACAAGCTTTCAATGGGAGATACTTCAACACCCCCCACACATGCAAGCCAAACAACACTATGAGCTCTGGATGTGAGCCATCACAGGGTGGCAAAAGTGATGGGCAAAGACCAAGACTAATCAGATCCAATACTATATTAACTTTGCAACTCAAAGGCAAGTTTTTAAGAGGAGAGGCCCAACTAGTATCTAAAGCAGTCTCAAACTCCACACTTTATATGTAAGACACTTCAACAAATTTTAATGTAATTGCCTCTTCCTCAATTTACTATTTACTTCATCTCCAACTGAACATAAAATACCAAAGTATCAACATGCTCATTTTCAAATCTAGACTATCAACAAACTGCCATACATTTACAAACTCAACAATGTCAGTACACAAGTCAACTTATTTTGGTGTCCATAGAGTAACAAAGTAAGATAGCAAGCAACAATTTCCATGTGCACACACACAATCGTTGAAGCTACTGCAAAGTCTAAAGGTATAAGCTCTTTTGTACTCCTCTACCATCATTCATATTACTCCTTTCAATTGATTTTTGATGAGCCATGAACAAGATGCTCACAAAATGCCATGTGTAACAAGTTAGGTTATCATTCATTTCAGAGAAAACATAAAAATTTCCATCTGCAGGAAAAGAAATCAGAAGCAAGGATAAGGGCAAAATCACAACAAATATGAACAAAAACATGCAAAGGGAAACCCAAAGGTCTACCACGATTCAACAAATCAGAAGAGAGGACAGAAATCCAAACACACAAATGAATATGCTTTGATGGCGTCAAGCCGTCAACACTTGGAAACAATGCAATATGAAAAATATTATTTAGATTATGTCATTGCATTCTGCAACAAAATACTACTCCCTCTGCCCAAAATGAGTGACGACTTTCTTTTTTTGGTTAGTTAGTTATGCATAAATTAGCAAAACTATTCTTAAGATAGGGTATTTCGAAACTTAGAATCCCTTAAGTATGTTACAACAAGAGCACATTGGAGTATAAGGGGGAAAGTGCAACTCTAACTAACACATCCTCATTTTTTTCCAAAAATGGAAACATGTATCTACAAGTACATGCCAAGCCAAATTTGACTATTTCATTAATTTTATTATAAAAGCAGGCCTTAAGACTGTTGGTAGATAATTGTACATACCCTCCTAATCCTGATTAAAATAGTTTTATCTCAAGTTGAGAAGATATTGTCACTAAAATTGAACAGAATAGCCAAATTAATTTCAAGATCTTAGCCAGAAAGACTACTTATGAAGCAATAATATTCTTTAAAATTCAATACTATATGATAGTATTGTATATTTCCTTCTATATGTCAAAAGTTAGGCCACTAAGCCATCACCACATCATTGGCTTTCAGAACCTCAAAAACCAGCCAAATTGAGCTGAAAGGGGACCCAACAAGATGTATCAAGTAAGCCAAACCATTTGCAAGAGCAGTACAGACTGCAGAGCACACAATGTCACCCAGCATGATGCACAAAATAATAGAAATCAAAACAGAAAATATCATGTTTAAGGTCACACATTTCAATAATTTCTAGAAACAAAGATGTGAAGATGTACCGTGCTCAGCCATCCAAATGTAGGCTTAGTGATCTTAGGGTTTTTCGCCTTGCATTTATTACACTTTTTTGTTTTTATCTTCCAAAAGTTTCTCAAAATAGACATGGCCTCAGTTTCTTGAAGGGATGTCCATTCTTGCTTCTTGGAGTAACTGGTCTGGTCATCTATTGATCCATATGATACATGGCTGACATCGCTGTCCTCAGGATATGATACATTACCTGAAGAGTTTGATTCTGAATCTAAATTCTTTGCTCCAATAACATCACCTTTTGCAATGAGTCCCAATTGAGAAACACATAACTCAACCTTTAACAAAATTTCAGGAAAACATCATAATCAAAGACAAAAGAAATGCCAATCAGAAAATATAACTAAATGAACCTCCAAAGAACGTGTTAAACAAACTTCTATCAAAATTCAATTACCTCACTTCTGGTAGCTCTAAAATGGTGACAAAAGAAACATGTGCTTTGAAGAAGAGTATACACCTCATTAAATAACAATGGATTGTATAGTGGTGAACAAAGGTCAATACGACCGAAGTGACCTGGGCAGTGAAAAGAACGTTGGCCACATGATTTGCAACTGCATATAAACAAATAACCATATCATTCATATATCACAGAGCCATACACTAAGTTACTATACATCTTAAGCATTTGTGTCAATAGTATGAGTGAAATCAAAGACCCGGTGCTATTACAGTATATGCTACACATCTGTAAAATGATATGTCATACAAAATTCTATCCATATGAAACATCAAAAGAAATAGATACAAAATCAGTATAATCACTTCAGTTAGCTATAAACTTTAAAGGAGGTCTCTTTTATCAACAAAAATAAAATGACACCCTCGTGTAAATCTACCTCAAACAGGACTTAATGATTGGTGATGTAATCAAAGACAAGCAAAAACTTTCAAGGAAGTGTGAATAAAACAGCATATAACACCCAAAATGTTGATTATGCTTTTTCATGGCGCAGGTAATGTCAAATTGATAACTAAAAAGTACCTTCCATGTGGGCAAGAAGATGGAGTTTCTATCCTAACTGATCTAGACCTACTTTGGTCAAGGATACAATGAATCCAATAGAAGAGAAGACAAGATACAAACACATGAAAGGAAAATGGCATTCACAATATTATTTATCAACACACTGGCGAACACATAGATAGGGGATAATATCTAGCAATTCATAAAAGTATGTAATGTTAGATAAGAAAAATGTCGAACTATATCAAATTCAAGAAGGAACTAAATATCCACCGGACAAATAAAGTATCTCTCTAATAGAAACAGCCCCGCCATCCAACTAATATAAGTAGGTTAAATAATTCATTGTTCTAAATATCAGTTGTGGACTCGGGGTAGCAAACAACAATGATGATAACATAAATCAAATTTAATCATCATAGTGATGTCCAAATTCTTCATTAGTCTCGCAGCATCAACTTTCTCATTGGTTTATGTATTCATAAGACATCATCATCATCAACAATACAACACCTGATCAGAGGAAGGCAATTAGAAACTAAGCCTATGTAACCAAACATGAATGACAAACAAAAGGGTTTTGAACCTACGAAATATAGAACAATCTAGGAGTGATTTAACAGCAAAAAATCCAAAACATGATGGATTCAATCATTAGATGGGGTCATTGGAGGAACTAAGTGCATGTGCAGACAGACACAAACAAAACTGAATTTTCAGAAAGAAAAAACAAACATGGATTTTGATTATAGAGAAGGGGGGAAACAAAGAATAACAAACAAAAAATTTAAGAATATATTCCTTAAAGTTCTCATATTCAGAGGTAGATTCTTGGATCTTGCACAAACATGAATTATTTGTAAGCATTGAACGACTTACAGAGTTTGATCGTCTAGTGGGCCTAATGTTGGATCATATAGTCCACCAGGCACAGGTCTATCCACACTGTCAAGCAAGTTGGTATTGGTTATCTTAGTGGGGCCATACTTCTTAGCCTCTTCGGTTGTTAAGAACCCGAACCTAACAGATTCAACATATTCAGTGGCACCCTGCAACAAAGCTCAGAATCAGAGAAGTGGACTAGTAAAGAAAAATACGAAACAGAGCAGAGCAGCATGCAGCAAATGCCAAATAATTCCCTTCACTGAGTGCCATCTAAACCACATTCACAGTGCATATAAGTATCTCACAACTTAGACTTCGCATTCTTCAGCAACCTTTCTTTCCATCCCAAAGAAGCCATCTAACGGTAAATCATAGTGAGCTTTATGTTGAACCAACTCTAAGAAAATCTTTATTAAAAAAAAACACAGCTTGCCAATAGTTCATTGCAAACCTTCAGCAAAGTGAAATTGTATTATTAAAGAACAGAAACAATTACAGTAGGTTGCTGGTGGCATACCAAAAGAAACCTACAGATGCTCTAAAGATGATGGCCAAGGTAAAGTTACAGACTAATCTAACAATTCACTACTTTTTAATGGTGAAGAAACAAAACAAGCAACACACTTTGAGAATGAGTGAAAAGTTACTGGAAAACGAATAGCTAGAGGGGTACCTCGATGGGGGTGGCCATGGCGTCTATGAGTTCGAAGAAGAACTGCGATGGACGGTGGTAGGCCTTGCGGCGGCGGTGGCGGCGGCGGCCGAGAGGAGGGCACAGAGAGTGAAGAAGAAGGTTTTGGGTCGAGGGGTTTATGGGTTTTAAGGTCTCTCCGAAATCGGGCGATGGGGGGAGATGTAATGTAATTATAAAGGTAACGAAATGTTGTAAACCGTGAACGGATTGGTTACGGCCATGGGGCTCTTGGGCTGACCAATTGGTCCGACCCGGGCTGCCTTTTATAAATCAAATACGAGGGTGTTTGGTAACACTTCATTCGAATTTTTTTTTATCGAAACGAAATAAATTTCATTTCACGGGGATAAAGCATTATAGGGGTACAATCAAAAAAAAACAAACTAAAAAGAAAACAAAACAGAACCAACCTAACCGAAAAAGCTAAAAAACCTAAATTCAAAGACCCCAAGCCATACGCCCCCAAAAAGAGAAAATCCATGTAGTTGAGTAGGGGCCTCGGAGTAACCCTGCCCAAACCGAGCACCAGAGATGACCTGG
>JAYMTA010001263.1:0-20869 GCA_036897625.1 Pelargonium cotyledonis
CTAGAGAGTGAGCGGCGGCGGCGGAAGCTTGAATGAGAACGGTCGGCGGTGATCTGATAGTGAGGGGCGACGGTCAGAAGCGTGTGGCATAGGGTTTTCAAACTGAGAGGTTTTCAAGTGTGAGCGGTGGCGAACGATTGCAGTCAGGAATCGAAGTTTGTGTTTCGGTGGTGTGCGGACGTGTGTTTGGTGGGCAACGGTACAGCGGACGTGTGTTCAGTGGGCAACGGTGACGGCAGTGGCTAGCTATTGGACGGAGATCCAGATCGCGAGGAAGGGCAGTGCAGGTTGTTTGGGTCCGGAAAGGATCGCGTTTGGTGTCGATCTGAACAGGCAGGTGGTCGGCGATGGCGGAGGAGTTGGAGAATGGTTTTTCGAAGGGGAGGAGGAAGAAGGTACGGTGGTGGACGCTGGAGTGGAGCCGGTGAGGGCCAGAAATGGCGTGTAGTCGGTACACGTCGTCGTACTCTGGAGGACGAGGGGCGGAATGTAGGTGGGACGGGAGAGCGGGTGGAGGCTCCCCCCTCTGAAGCTTGAGTCGCGTAGGTGATTGGTGCCCAGGATCGGTGTTGATCCAGGTTCAATGCTAGCAACTCTAGGTCTCGCGTTAGTACTTGGATGTTTTGTCTAGTATTGGGTTCTATATTTTAACCGCTTAGTTCGGGTGTTGAATCAGCGATGTAGGTGCTATTTATTTTGATTCCTAGATCTTAGTCTGATTCTTTTGAAGTTATGTTGGTTGTCCGTGTAACTTCTCTAGATTTTTTCATAATAATACTGGTATTATTTATCTCAAAAAAAAATATTATAGTTTCACCTAAAAGGCAACACTCAGCCTTTGTTTAATTTCATTAATCTTTGTTTTTATAATTCAATGAATAGAAAACTTCATGGTACCATCACAGTTGATTATACCCAAAAGATCTTAATTTAGATAAAATTATTTTACTATTGATAAATACATCATGTAATAGCTACAACAAACCAATTATATATTGCATCACAAAAAGGCAAATAAACTTCAATTCCAAATATACGTAAGCAAATAAAATACACATTGGGCAATTGTCACTTTCTCTTATCTCTTACATCAATTTCTCATTTATGAATATGTTACAAAAGAACACAAATTATAGCACAACGTAAACTGCATCCAATATTAACTAAGAAATTATATATACGTGATTTTATTATAATTATTCTTTTCTTATCCAATGTTCTTGACCAAATCTCCACTTACACTAACTATAACTTCTTTTATATATATATATATAATCGGTATCTTTTATTTATCCAACTCAAAGTTCCAAATAAAAGTTCAAAAAATGTGCACCTATTCCTACCACAGACACGAGATACGATTAGTCACCCAAAAATTAAACGTGAAGTTGGTACTAAAAGAGCTATCAATAATAGGAAACTAAAGAAAGCAAGAAGCTTTGAATACGTAAGACTATTTCATCTATACTCGGGTAATTATCACAAATTATGAACCCGTCCCAGTCAAGCCAAATGAATCACAAAGCTACAAGGCACAACGCATCCAATAACTTCCGACATAATCGGTTCCCAATCAAGATAGAAGACCAAGAAGCCAAGAAACAGAAATAGGAAGATGGCAATGCAGACTTCATTCCCCACCATTCAAACAATGCAAACCATACCCTGGAAACCCACATATAGGGCAACAATGCGTGGGAGCATGATTCCCGATCGAAATCACAAATCCGACAAGTACAATTCACATCACTTGGGAGTATATGGCAATAAACAAGGAACTCCAAACAATAAATACTATCAAGTTTCACCAACCAAGCAAAATATTGCATTTTTGGTGGCACAAAAGGTCTCCATATAATTTTTGAACAAGCAAACCCGAAGTGCGGGTCGAAGAATAAAGAGTGGCGTAAGCTTTTCACATGGAAAACTTACCGGAGGCTGCATGCTTCCACACCAATATGTCTGATATTGATGGAGATAGCACAACTTCGGTGACCTCATTGCGAAGTTCCAGCAGCGCGTCATTTTCTGTTGGAATTTAGCCTCTTTGTGTTGAGACTAGATACATGAAAAAAATATTTTGTTGAGAAATATGTTGATATTGGATTGAATCCAATTTTTGATTTATGATTTTGAAACTACAAACTACAACTCTATTTATAGTAATACACAAGGTGGTGACTAATCAAAGCTATATGTGATGACTAATGTAGGCTAGTTTGATAATTAAGTGACACCTACATGATGACTAAGGATTTGGATGAGACTAATATGTTTTGGAAGCATGAGGTGGTTTGATCTCCCTAGCATGAGGTGGATTGGTTTGGCTAAGCAACAACACATTAATTCTAACACTCTCCTCCCTCTGTTCAATGTTACTGTGTTCAAAACTATGCTAAGAGCGATCGTATTTTTGGAATCACAATTCTAAATAGAAAAACTTGGATTTTAAAATTAGATACACCATAATTCTTACCCTGCTCATTGCCGGTGCATTATTCCCCAAGAGGCCATCATCACCAAGATTTGCTGCCCAGGCATTAACTAGGTCATCATCAAGTGTATCAGGCTCAGCAGGGGCAGGCTTAGACGCCTCGTAAATAAGGTCAGAGATCCCAGTTGCAACAGCTGGATCGTTCATACCAGATGACGCACTTATATTGTGCCGTGTACGATAGATGTCAATGAGCTTTGCACTATTGAACAGTTTGAGGGAAGAAATTAAAAGAAAAAACAATCAGATATGTGAAAAAAGGAGGATGGAAACGTTATTCATGAAAAACAAAAGTACACAAGTGAAAGATGATGTGAATAAATCATTACTTTACTTACTCTAGAAATTACTTCAATGATGATGGACCTATATAATAAAAGCCAGTCCATTGAGAAATCACATACTGTGTATTACTTCATAACAGTTGAGGCATACGTTCTAGAAGGTTTGAAACAATTTAATTTCAGACATTGTGGAATGAAAAATTTTAGCAGGCACAAATGTACAGGTTCAAGACTCATGACCAGCTTCTTCATGCAAATAGGCTAAGAGATCAGAAACATATCCAGATCAACTCCCCCAATATTCCACTTTGGTTAGGCCACCAATGGGTAGTCGCTTAATAGCCCTTCCTATGGAATAAATGGCAATTTTTTTATTCTGGCCAGCAATAATGGTCCTTATTTCTGGTTTGCTAATACTAGATATCTAATTGAGTTATAAACTTATCATGTCTTTATAAGTTACCCTTAACTTCATCAGTTAATAGCTATGCTTCCACCATCCATGTATAGTATTAAATGTCCTATTCCTATTAGGATAAGAGACCTAATGCCATTTGATCAAATGTGAGCATCTTATTGTGTTTGGTCTACCATCATCTTTTCTTAACTTCTGTCGTTTTACCATTCTATATTAGCTCTCCATTTTAGTAACTATGTTTCTTATTTCATGAAAAAAAAATTCTATGTTCTTTATATGTTAACAGCACTATTCAAAGCCTTTTTCAATTATAAAAGCTGGAGTCAAAATTGAATGCTTTCACTTTTTCTTAACCTTGAAGCCTTGTTTGTATTGCTTTCAAGAGTATAAGACATCCCAAGAACTTTTGGAACATAATATGCATCCATACTTACAGAGTTTTGGCCATAATCAAACTATAAGCCTGAACTTAATTGTCACAATAACACAATCCTAAATCACAAGTTCCAAAAGCTCAACAAAACAAGCACATAGAAGTTGCCTAATTCACTAATACATCACATAAGTTAAGCAACTTATATGATATCTCGTTTCAAAAATGTTATATTTTAACAATGGGCTACAGAAAAAGGCTTAGACTTCCATTACTAAACGGTCACTTATTAAAGTAGGGTTGGGCTTTCATCATTTTATGTAGCTTATAAGCTTTTTATATTTTTCCAATGTGGGACTCTTTCATCACCTCCACCTCATGTGTGAGCCTCACATTTGTTTTTTTTTTGGGCTCAACACGTGCACAATCGATAGCCTTTTTGTACCGGAGAACACGAGAAGGAATCACAATCAGTCCCACACCAACCATAACCAAAACAGCTCTATGTTAAACTTTAATAATGGGTTACATACAAAGGGTTGGGCTTCAACTACTAAAAGGTAACCTTATAAGTAGGGTTTGCATTTCATCAGTATATGTAGGTTATTTACTTTACATTTTTTAAATGTGGGACTTTTTCATCCCCACTTTCAAAAAAATAAAATTCAAGTCAAAGGACACTCTTTATATGAATGCGTACCTTATTGGGCCCAATGGTAGATACTTCGCCCTTGGAACAAAACAAAACAGAGAAACAAGATCTAGCAATCTCTCATGGGTTTCATATAGTTTCTTCAGTTCTTCATCTGTCCATTCTTTTTTTGCATTATCATGGTTGCGTATTTCCCTGATTATACATACTAAAAAAATTTTAACTTTCATGAAAGCTGGAAACAGAAACAATCACAACAAAAACAGCGCTTACTTGATAAGGTCATCCTGAGCTATATACATTTCTTCAAGAACCTTCAACATGGGACTTATCAAAACTCCAAGCCCTGTACCACTAGCCCCTTGATCTTCACCATTACTGATATGCATCTCTGAGAATTGGGACTGCACACCACCCTGAGCCAAAGTATGCAGGAACTCATAGATCTGTAACCTAAAAGGCTCACCAGACCTGATTGCCAAGGTTGTAAGAGCTTGAGCGGCAATAATACGCACCTAGAATGCCCACACATTACAGACCAAAAGAGATGAGGAAAAGTAACAATGGAGGCAACAATTTCTACAACATAATACAAACATCACTCATTCAACGCACATAAAGGCAGCAGTCAGACCTGCCAAAATAAACATAAAAAACAATCTTCCAGTTGTTTAATCTGCAAGGCCAGTTAGAAGCACTATTGCATATGAATGCGTATATATAACTACATTTTATCCATTTAGCCATTTACGCAGCCAAACGTTCTCCTTAAAAAGGATGTTTGGAACATAGACTCAGTAATGTAATTACAAAAAACTCAAGTAAGTGGGGTATGCACAGGCGCCTCCACAAACAGCCCAGTTACTTTATTCTAAACTAAAGCAGTAAACTAACAAATTTATCTCACTAAGATTGAAACTTATACCTCCCAGCTGCCACTGAAAGCACACCTTTGGAGTCGAGTCAATGCACTTGCTAAAGTAGGATTACGAGAACTAGCAGCAGCAACCATCTTATCTGCATCTAACATCATCAATGCAGTTCCAGGAGGAGTTGCAGATTCCCAAGCATATTCCGAAGCAGCATAATTTGCATTTTCACCAAGAAACCATACCTGAAAGTTTACTGATTCAGGTACTTATAGGCCAGAATATACTCCACGCAATTGTTAAATTTACCAAATTCAAAGTTTATATAGGGTGTACTAATTAATTGAGAGGCTTACCGCAGCTTGGACTAATCTCTGTAAAGCCAGGGCCGACTTTGGATCAGATGCAGATACCCTGTCTACTGATGTAAGCCCAAACATTGACCCAGGTTGTGGTGGTGGTAAATCAAGAACTATTGTGACTGCTTCCAAAGCTGTGTGTTTCCCATCAGGACCAGCACCAACTAGGCAAGTCTAGAAATTGAACCATCATTAATTCAGCTATAGGAAATATAGTATGGTAATATATACAAAGGAAGTCTCTAGTCAACAGACAAGAAGGTGAACATTTCTGCAAGTTCTGTTACGATTGCACTATAAAACAAATAAAAATATCAAAGATCACAAGCTGTGCAACTGAGAATAGAAAAGAAAACTGTAAATGGATCAATAAAAAAATATTACAAACAAATAAGTACAGTACAAACAGTGACAATTCAGAGGGAAAAAAAATTGAGTGCAAAAGGCAAAAAGCAAGAAAAGTAATAATAAAATGTTGTAACCAAAATTTAGGAGAACATGCAATATTACATTCATGAAGAAATGTTGACCTAGATATAAAGGATAACCTCAGGCATCCAAAAGCTATGCAATAGCATCTTACTATCTCTGAGCAGAAGAGATTTACTCCATCCGTCCCAAAATGAGTGTCTACTTGTAAAAATTGAGGATTAGTTAGGTAGAATTGGACCTTATACCCTCATGTGCTCTGATTGTAACAAAAGCGAGGGGATCTAGCTTATCTTAAGGATGTTGTCTGTAATTTCATGCATAACTAACAAACAAACAAACAAAAAAGAAAGTGGCATTCATATGGGGACAATTTTTTTAGAGAAAGTGTACACTCATTTTTGGATGGAGTATATGACAATGGGACGAATTATTTTCTATTAATGGGATCAGAATCAAGCAATTTGCTCACCGTCCACTTTCCACATGGCCTTCCTATAATAAAGTTTGATAATTTATCATTTTGCTCAGGCATGGAGTAGATGCAAATTAGACTGGCTACAAGATAACCAAAAAATTTACAGTAGGGCTTTTTAGGTTTATTCTCTATGCTTGCTTAATGACAGGAGCGGACAAATAATACAAGCATATTGATCTAGAAGGATGTGCATGTTCAGAACTCAGAACTTAAAGACACATTAAGCTAGATGCAGTGCACATAGACACAAACAGATCAGTGTGTTCAGGACAGAGTTATTTGCGTCTTTCTTATTGAACCTTCATCTTTTCATCATGGCAAGCCCTCTATCTAAAAGCAGTGATTTGATAAATTTGCATAGTTTAGTAACACTAAGTATAGATTGAGTTTCATGTCATGGACTACATTACTTAAAAGAGTTACAAGTCAACTTTATTATGATCTACCATCATCAATTTTTTTGTTTTGAAAAGACTAATCCTAGTCTGAATAATCTCCAGAAGACATCAAAGCAAAATTACCATAGATTATCTACTTGATTAAAACCACAATAAGCTTTATAAAATACAAAGAAAAGAAATGTAAAGGCAATTGATACAATATCAGTGCGGGTGAGATTCACAGGAAACCTACCTTCCATAGTAATTGTAACACATCAGCATCGATCTTGCCAGGAACCTTAGTGGCAAAAATTCTCGCAATTTCAAGAAGAGTGACAGCCATATCAGGAGTAGCCTAATAAAAAAATAATTCAATTAGAGAGTTACAGAGATCAGACAACCTACATGTGTAGAATAATGACTGCGACAAAAACTATAATTGTGAATTTAAAAGGCCCAATTGATGCAATACAGGAAACTGAAACATACATACAAGCTTAAACAAGGAGCGATCAATACCCATCCAGCGATACTTACATTTGTTTTGTTTCTCTTTAATCTGTTTCCTTCTTTTTCTATTATTATCATTAATCTGAGACTTCCATTTTTCTTGGGACAGTTAGATCACCATCCATCTACTGTTGTGACTAAACTTAATATGTATTAAGTATTCCATTAGAGATTTCAATCAAAGGCATCAACAGAAATCCAAGCATCTTAAACAAGAGTCCTTGAAGGAATTAAACGCGTACGTACGCAGATCCTAGGAAGCATACATCATTTGTATCTACATGACTGTGAAACAAATTTCTAAAATAATGTGTTCAGATGGCCTTGAAGAATACTGAGTAATATCCAGACATAGCAAACACTAACCACGATGCCCATTCACAACTGATCCTGATATGACATTTTAGAGACCAGCTGACCATGTCAGGACCAATGAAGCACAATTGAGGACTTCTATAAAAGGCCTAGTGCACAAGCTCCCATCATCTTAGGATTTGGACAGGAATATATATGTATGTAGTCTAACCCATTCTTTTGCAAAGTGGTTGTTTATCTAACTCAAACCCGTGACCTCAAGGTCACAAAAAGCAACACTACGTTGCACCAAGGCTCACCCTCAATTAAGAACTTCTACATTAGTACATTTCAAATATAAGGTCTGTTAAATACACTAATCAAAAAGCCCTACCATAGTGAATACTTAACAATATTCATTCTAGTTTACTTTATTATAAGCTGAAGTGAATATGATGGTGCATGAGTACTGTTAGTGGCCCACTCGAGCTCATTTTCTACGTGTACATAAAGTTCAAAAAGTTCATAAAGTTCAGACCTAAACCATCTGTTTGACATCAACTAGATTGTATTTCACAGTTTTCAAATGTACAAACTGTTTCAGTTTCTCAGTAATTAACAAGATCAACACATGATTTGCACATTTTTCTAATTCCCACTGAATCATTCAACTTGGTAATTATTTTTCTCGCAAAACCGAAACAAACAAAAAATGTGGTGGAAAATAAAAAAGAATTAGAGCACATGCCCGAAGACGAAGAATTGCACATCGGTTTATGTCGATGATATAGTGTTGAAGTGGGTAAGTGTCCCACATCAGATAAATATGTTGGGCTTCCACTACTAAAAGGTCAACCTTGTTAGTAGAATTTAGCTTCCACCATTATATTTAGCTCATTCTCTTTATATTTATCTGATGCGGGACACTTACCCACTTCAACATATAGTTATTACAGGGAGTGATAACAATGGAATTCAACAACTGATTACCGAAAGACTACTTGTTCATGCATTTCCAAACTAAAGATTTGGGAACAATCAAATACTCCTTGGGGTTGAGGTTACACAATCGCAAAAGGTGCAGTTTCAATATCTCAACGGAAGTATGCTTTAGATGTTCTTGAGAAAACTGGTTCGTTAGACGTCAAACCAATTGACACACCAATGGATCTGAATGTTAAACTCCTACCAAGACAGGAGATTCTCTAGCAAATCAAGGCAAATATCATAGATTGGTAGGAAGACTTCACTATCTCATAGTAACTCGACTTGATATCTCATTTGTTGTGAGCGTAAGTCAGTTCTTAAACTCCCCATGCGATACCCAGTGGGATGTTGCACTCCAAATTTTGAAGTATATCAAAAGAACATCTTGAAAAGGTTTATTATATGAAAACATGGGGCATATGAAGATAAGCTACTACTCAGATGCACATTGGGCAGAACGTCCTTCTGACCGAAGGCCAACTTCTGGGTATTGCATCTTTTTTGGAGGCAACTTAGTCTCGTGAAAAAGTAAGAAACAAAATGTGGTGGCAAGATCTAGTGCATAAGCGGATTATAGATCAACGGCCAATGTAACATGTGAGCTCATATGGTTCAAACAACTTTTAGAAGACTTGATGTTCAACAAAGGAACTCCAATAGCTCATATGTGATAACCAAGCAGCCCTACGCATTGCCTCCAATCCGGTTTTTCATGAAAGGACTAAACACATTGAGATAGATTGTCACTTTGTAACAGAAAAGTTGGTCAAAGGGGTCATTATTACTAAATACGTCAACTCCAACGATCAACTAGCAGATGTCTTAGCGGAATCACTTCGGAGTCCTCGAATCAAGTATATATGTAACAAGTTAGGTGCATATGATATTTGTGCTCCAGCTTAACGCTGAGTGTTAGAATATTTGAATATCTATAGATTAGGGATTGATAAAATCCTATCACTGATTTTGAGGATTATGATTGATTTTGTATGTATTATAAAATTAGGTTTCACCCATTGTGAATATATCACCAATTTTCTCTCTCGAATCTCACACGGTATAAAACCAAATATATTTTTTCTCCCTTTATCTACCAAAATCCTACTTTCACCTCTTACAACCACTCTAACCACCCACAGACCACAATAACACCAGTAAAACAACACTAGTGCTCATTAGTTGAATTGATCAAACAAACATCTAAAATTAGCACTTGAAAGATAACTATATGCAGAGAACCAAATTAAGGGCCATAGGCTTAAACCAATTAGTTGTTGAGTAATGAAGTAAATGAACAACAACAGTCTTAAGAAGGCTTTTACTAGTCCAAGCTATGTCCTATGTTAACATAGCAAAGCAGCCATTGCAGGTTGCAAAGTTTTTAAACATGCTTCCTGTTATGTTTTATTCACCAACAAAAAAGTAACAAATACCAATGTACTCATATAATATGCAGCAGGAAAAAAAGGGACAGCAAAGGCAACGTCAAAGAAGAAACACATCATAAGTATGGAGTCCTACTTTATGCAAATCATATACTATGATGCCCACTATGTACCTTGAAACGAGCATGTAAAGTAAGCAAAATGTCATTCAGAAGTGATGCTGGCCAAGCTGGATCTGAAAGCTCTGATGCAATTATAGATTCTAGTTCGCCAAACGATTCATATGGACTTTGCATCCAGATCAATGCCTTGATTACCATTGCTCGAACATAAACACATTCGCATGCAATAGTTGTCCGCACTACCTCCATTAATGAAGCTAACAGACTTGCTATTGTATCCTTACTACCTGCATTATTTGCGAAAGAAGTGCTTCTCCGAATGCCTACGTAAAAATGAACAGTCAGAAAATAATCCAGCAAAGATGACAGATACCCTCGAATATTAATAAATAATAGGAATGACAAACTACACAAAATAATGGCACATGGCATTTGAAACCACAAAATAATGGGACATGGTGTCTAATGCCAAAAAAAAAAATCAAAATGATGCAAGAAGCATGAAAATTGAATATTGAAATTAAAGAAAGGAACAAATGGCCAATTGATAGTCTCTTGGTAGTGTACTAAGAGAACAGTGTTGAGTTAATGAAAGAACAGACGACCAATTGGTAGTCTCTTGGTAGTGTACTAAGAGAACCTCAGATTTGGCTGCCCCTGGAATGAGGAACCCCCTTTGTGTATCCCAGTCTTTTGACCAATAAATAGATATAAAAAAAAATATTAACAAAAGATCATTACAACATATAGAACCCACCAATTCATCATATACACTAAAGACTGAGGAGCTAAATGAAAATCTGAATAATCCTTAGTCAATATGAAGCAGATTTATGATCTATCATTAATAAATACATGCTGGATGTGGATCCTCTTTTGGCAAAAACAACAATGGTAATGACCAAATATAATGTATGGCAGATGAACCATCCATTGTGCTTTCATCAAATTGTAACATATCCATGTTATGGAAAAACTCCCACATTTCCGCGATGGGAATGAAATCTTCCTTTCTTTTTATCTTTTTTTTAGTTAGATTATTTATTTACCAAAAAACAACAAATAACCTAAACTCGTCCTAAGTAATTCATTGAATATAAATTAGACATCTTTGATTCAGTTCCGTGAAAAAAATAAATTTAACTTCACCATTATTACACTTATAGTGCATTTGTACCCAAGAGGCAAGATGAAGGTACAGGTAGTTTGATTTAAGCAGGATTTTCAGGAACAAATAATGAAATTGGCCAAAGCTCATCAGAAAACCAGGTTATGAACTATGGTCATAGTAGTATGCACCATATAAAGACTAAGTGATGCAATCGACAACCTATTTACAATGAGGATTTCAGATTAACAGCCCCTTACATATGACATGATGCTAATCAAAGTATCAATATGGACTGGAATACTAAGAATAAAAAAAATAAAACCTTCAGGATGTGAGGTGTCATTAGTATCTGAATCATGTGAATCCACAGAATCAAAATACATGTTAACTCCTTCATCAATATCCTGTAAACCTACGGAAAACGCAGCAGCACGGCTTTTCCCCATCTCCTGCACAACTCTTGCAGCAGCATGCAGCACAGGTCTAGAGAAACTACGGAAAGAACTCTCCAACCTGAAGTAGATGCAGGAAGTGCAAAATAAGAAATTTAAAAAAAAGATCAATAGTAAAGAAGAGAGAGAGAGAGAGAGAGAGAGATGCTTCACCTTCTCATTACAAGCTTGATAAGGGGTTGTGGGCGCCTTATCTTCTGATGTTTATCTTTGGCTGCCTTTGGTGGAGCAGATGGCGCTTCTGGCAACTTGAGGATCTCCCTAGTTAAGCGATACCACCCAGAAGCTCGCTCATCAGTCCTGCATTACATTAATGTTAAAAATACTATACCCTGGAAGATAATCAAAGTAACAGGGAGTGACAAGGATGGACACAGTAATGCATGGCATGCATTTACAGCATTTTGAAAGACAAAATTATAGCAAACACAAACGAGGATATTATAAAAATCATACCAACGTACCTGTCAGTGTTATCATGTTTTCCCAATACACATAAGGTTGCATCGAAACAGACTCTTTCACTGGGATCAAGGAGAAGCTGATAGAGCAATGAGTTGAACTGGGACTTAATGTCAGGCCTCTCTGTACACACGATTCCAAAGAAACCAGTCACCCCATATCCATATATAGAGTACATAAATGCTGATCAATTCACAAAATTACAAATATACTTACCATCTAATGCACGAGCTCTAGATATTGTATGGCACAACCTGGCTAGCGCAACTCTAGCTAAAACATCATGTAAATGAAGAACATCCTGCAGAGCCCCTGATTCATAAAACAAAAGAAGCATCCCACACCAGCAATAAGCACAAAAAGGTGATAAATGGAAAGAAAAACATACGGTAATATGGTCAACAAAGCAAATGCAAGTATGAACTTTTTAACCAAGGAAACCAAACAAGACAATTATTTAGCCACTGAAATCACTATATGTGACACCTTAAGCATAACAAATAAACCCATATGAGCAGAGATTCACAATAATATAACACTAAGAACCAAAAGCTGAACATGTTTGTTAGACTTTACTCCAACCCAAAAGTTTAACCTTTTAGGTGGAGTGTCCAACTAATATATCATGTGGTGCATGCACGTTGACCAAGAAGGGAGTCAACAAACAGATCATTAGGCCCAAACAAAAACAGCTCTAATATCATGTTAAATTTTAATATTGGTCTACATATAAAGGCTTGAGCTTCCACTATTAAAAGGTCAACCGTGTTAGTAGGGTTTCACTTGCACCTTTATACATAAGCTCATTTCTTTCATATTTTATCACGTGGGACTTTACTTCATCACCACTTTGAACACTACCCCTCATGTGTAGATATTTCCCTTCTACATGCAACGCTCTGACACCATATAAAGGACCAGCTCAAGTAAAAGTTTAAGCTTTTAGGTAGGAGCAAAGTGTAACTATGTTCAAGTAAACAAAGAGATTCAATGTCATTCAATTACATCATAAATTCCCTTTTCATGCAACTCGGGAATATTAAATGGCTTGTAGAATGATATATGCATGGATATTGAAATAGAATGCCCGCCTCCATTCAGTAGAAAATTAGAAATACTTTCTAGTGATTCTACAGAGTTAAATAAAATCAAAATCCAAAAATGTTCTGGATCCAATTAATTAATACAACACAAAAATTGTCATTGAGGAAAGCCACAAATAGCATATCTCAAAGATTAGGAAGGATACCTCCAGGTTCTGCATGCTTTCCTGCACAAAGAAAAATGTAAAGCATCAGATAAAATAACGGTCTAACTTAGGGTATCACTACATGATGAATTTGAATTATCCCTATGCCTCAAAAACAGTGTCCGTGTATCCAGCTCCAGCTTAGTTTAGGAAAAGGCTTGGTTGTTGTGATTGTTATTTGTATTATGCCTTAACTGCCCACATTACCCTTTATTACAAAACAAACTATATGGACACAAAAAGCAAAAGAAGATGAGGATAAGCTCTTTCTGTTTTTGAAGATGATAAGTTTGTGAAAGTAAAGACACTCATTGTTGGACTCAAAGTATGTTTGGATCACCTAATGCCATAGCAACTGCATAAGGGTCTCTTGTTGCTAACTCAGAGATAATTTCCAGAGAATGCCTCACGGCAACAGGATCAGCAAATGAAACCCTGCAGTCAAGATAAACTTCCCTTTAACCGACAGTAGAAAAATTGAGAGAGCCAACTATATCCTATATGCATCACTCAAATAAAGCAGGAAATTTTTTTGTAGCAATAGAGGGGACAGTCAGATAGCTGAAACAAATAATGAGTTGTTGAAATCAGACTTCCACAGTCAAAAGCCAAATCCACGGAAGATTTACAACCACCAAAACAAATAAATACAAGAAAAAAAAAAATGGGGTTAAAGAAAGGAAAGTAAAATTAGGTGAGAAAATGAGCGCAACATAAGCAGGAGGGTGCCTCTCAGATATTCTGCTGAAAAGTGGAGAGGAAAATGGTAGTACATATTACAACTGACTAAGAGGGATCATTATTTAACTGAAGAAGTGGCGTTTCTTTTCCAAAGAGAAAAGGGTCCTACAACATGACCGTGTAGTACCTTTCATGCGCTTTGGTAAATAACTAGGTTCTCAAAAGACAAGCCTCAAATGTTCTTCAAACCAGGCGTGTAGCATCAGCCAACCTTCACAATTGTTCTCCTAGATTCTCTTATTCTAATGCCCAATACGTGCTAGATGGAGAATAATGAGTTTATATTCATATTCATATGAAACCCCATACATGATATTATAACTACAAAATTATCTTCTTATGCTCCCACTACTTCTCATACTTCCACAATGGTTGGTACTAAGAGAACAATACAAAACAGCAATTTGCGGAAATATATTATTAATGGGTATTATAAGCATAAAGTAGATAAATTTCCAAATTCTAACATATGATTGTCAGACATGCTACATGATAACACTATTCATGTTGAAGATTAAATTCAACAATTGCAAGCCAGAATGACGAGAACATACCCCTGTACAGCACGATGCAGAAATGCAGGGTTTCCAGGATCCAGAGGAAGCCTTCTCAACGCACTTAAGGCACCATATTGCAAATTACTTCGGATGGTAGACTAACATAATAATAGAACTTATAAGACAGGATTGACAGGTTAAAGTTTGATTGGCACACAGAGCAATATAAAATACGATATGTAAATGACTCGCACAAACTTTGCATGAGATACAATGGATAGAAACAATGTCCCATTCACAGATTTAGCTATCCACACAAGTTAGTCATGCCAAACACATGTACATGCAATACAACATCCAGAAATAAGCAGATTTAAGCTATATGAAACCTAGAGCATAAGAAACTTTTTCTTGACAGAGCAAACAACAAAATCATCCCCTTGTTTGTTAAATTAGCATCACTCAGTCCCTACTCCATTCCTCCCATAAGTGATACACTCACTATTGACTTCTATCTTTCGACAAAGCAACATATCAAATTGATCAGTAATGGTAACAACCAACTACATGAAGTTAAATCTGATATCTTATTTTTATTTGAAGGACAACAGTCCCGAGTCTCCTGACTGTTGTAAAAAAAAAATATATATATGGCATTACCAGAAACATAAGCAGAATTTAAAGAATGTTTCCTCTACTCATATTTGTTGTAAACTAGTAATTCTGAGCATGGTCGTGGAACCGTTATTCAAATCAAGAATCGGAATGCAAATTTTTATGAATCAGAATCAGGAATCGAATCGGAAGATTCATGTACAGTCATACAAAAACTTTTAGAAAGAATTATACGAGAAATATATAAATTAGTATTAGGGAAAGAAAAAAAGTTTAAACTAAATAAAAACTTAATACGTCAAAAATAATAGTTATGAATTTTCCTCAATATAGGTTGAGACATATTTGACCTTATTTGGCACGGCCAGCCTCTTGTGACCCACCATATGTGAATCGGACAAATCAGAAGAATCAAATCATGAGAAATCGGCCAAAACGGAAGGTTCCCTCTCAATTCTTATGCGTGAAAGATTTGGTAGTGATTTTGACGCATTAAGGGGGCAAATCGACTCAACTCATCCAAATTGAATTGAGAAACAGATATTCTAACAGCCATGATCCTGAGTACGAAATGTGACTCGACGCATATATAGTTCACAACTGTTATGTGATCTCTCGTTAAGTTTGAACTAATATATTCTCTCAAAAATTCATCCATCTATCAATCTATATGTACGTATGTACATAAATTTACTGTAAACAACCATAAGAGATTTTCTAATGTCAATGGAGGAGTATGTACATAATTTTTTTGTAAACTACCATATATGGATTAGTGCATAAGAGATTTTCTAATGTCAATGGAGGAATCCCATATGTTATGTTTGTTCTCCGTAGAACCTTGAGAGGAATTTGAGCTAACAGCCTATGAGTAGTAATCATTACTCATCAGCAGAAAATTTGTACTCCTTTTGTTTCTTATTTCATTGGTGTAAAAGTAAACATTGTCTATTAGTTGCAGATATCAGCTAAAAAATTGAGGTGTATGGTATGCCAATTGATTGCAGACTTGCAGTGCACTAGTTTTCAATATTACTAAATGAATCAGTTTGTCAATTTGTTCAGTATATTAGCTTTAAAATGCTACACAATTACTTGAGATGTTCAACATGATTGTAATTTGACATTCTTAATCTTACCTCTTTATCACCACCCTTGGTCCCGAATACACCTTTCTTGCGTTTTTCTGGTGCATCAACCTAAATAACATTTACAAACATCAATTCCAAATGTAAGTGAGATGATGTACTGGAACAAAAACATGATGTCATGGGAGAAGGTAGAGAAGGTCAATTTCATGCACAAAATATTTATGGACCCCAGATAAAATACTCCCAGAAGATAGTGTCAAAGGGAACTACAAAATACACAATGCTCAAAGTTTGATTTTTTTTTCAATGATGTTGAGACTCTTGTTCTTTCAATTTTGATTTTTTTCTCTATTTCTAACATGCGTGCCACTGTGCCTCTATTTGTGCTTAAACTCTAGAGACCTTCGCATTCAAGTTTATTCTGAGCTAGTAATGACATGACTCAAACCTAGCATTTGAAGATGAATACTCAAAGTTATTTATGTACGCAACTTTACCCCTACTTCTGCAAAGAGGTTTTTTTACTCAAAAATGCACCAATCATAAGACTATTTGTTAGCAAAAAATAACTAACATGTCTTTCTGCAAAGAAAAAAACAGTTTATATGGAAAATTAAAGGATAAGATTCGAAATATCTTTTTGGGAAGGAAATAACATACATTCTTGTACGTGGGTTAGATCAAAGACATACCTTGTCAAGAATGCCAAACACGATTTCATACAATGCGGATAATATTTCTGAACTGCTTGAAGGAGCATATGTAAGAGCCTTCAATGCTTGCAGTCTTCGGGCATGAACTTCAAGGAAGGCAGAAGAACAAAAGTCAACCACAATCTCTAATGTCATGTCAACTTTTAGAAGAGAAACAAACATTTGATTGGCATGAAACTCAATCCCAAGCATGGGCATATAGTTAGGCTCATGACATTTGCTTACATAGTGAGATCTACCCTACTCAAAGTAGCATTAAACAAATGTCCCCATCCCACTTGTCATCTACTTGAGGTTCCATAATTATTTGTTTTATCCACAGCGTTATTACCAGACAAACTGATATATATACCATATTGTGGGTCCAGAATGGTGGAATCTCGAAGTCCACATGAGCATTGGCGGATTCTACAACATTCCTCTTCTTGAGGTTAAAGAAACTATATGATAAACTAAGAGGTGCCTCCATGAATGTAAACACAGACAAAATAAGAAAAGTCATTCAATCACTCTGAATAGATACTAATGACCCCTAAAAGAACCCAAAGTAGTGACCAAAAGAGACGCGAGAAAGACATTAAGACAACCCTATCCCACGAGAGACTGAAATTAGCAACCTGATCATAAAAACTCCTTTCTTGACAAAGAAGCTATAAGATTATAAAGGATAGAGTGAGAATACTAGAAGTCTAGAATGCCCTACTACACGTGTTTACAGAGAAAGTCCCAGCAGCAGCCCCAACAGAGAAATGCTCCCCATCAAACACAACATAAAAAATAAATAAATAAATAAATAAAATTAGATTTGATCAAGAATCATATAATTCATCCGTTGCAAGTCCAATATGTCAGCTACTGAAGTCTCTGAGCATCATATGTTTCCCAGGAATCAAGACCCACATTTTCATGTATTTTTATTAATTGGTAACAGAGGGGCACTCTTAGTTGTGTAGCCCAAAGTTGGAGCAAAAATACACCAGAATTCACCATCAACAGAAATTTTAAATAAGCCAAATGATATTGATGTGAACATTTTTTTCAGGAACACTCTGAAATTGTAAATAATCAAATAAATCACACTAAATTGTAAATAATCAAATAATCAAACAAATCATCACATACTATGGCTTTTGGAGCTCGCACACTAACTTCCAAGTGGCATTATATTAAGTTCCATCCCTGGGAATGATTCACATACTTGAGTAAAAACCTACCTCTATCACTTGTACCTACCTCTATCACTTGTAAACACACTTCTATATATGCCTAAAAGTAAAGGCCACTTAAATAAGTTTAAAGCAAATCTTCAATCAAGCCTAACCACTATCAAACACATATTGAATCGATCATGCTGTGATGTTTTTTTTAATAACAGCATGCTCACGTTAAGCACTTAAATAATCATATCATAGATCATAACAGCAGGATGCAGAGGTTGGGTATAATAAGGACCTGAAAGTAGGATCAAAACAAGACTAAAATTAGAAAACCACTTTACATTCGACATCAACATTTGAGGCCTCTTTAGTAAGCTCCATAACTATCCTTGGTACAACATCAGCTCTAGTTACCCCTCCACCAGCATCGATGTCAGCTAAAGCATCCCAGTTAGGTGTGGGAATGCCACCACCTGGACTTAATCCTTGTGCACCAGTATCTGCCAATATTCTGGCCAAATAATAATAGACGTAGCGTAGGACACTCCTATCCTCGCACTGTTGGTTAAGCTGTAGAATCAAATGGGAAAAGAATGATAAACGTCGGGAAAGAAATTCAATCAGTGTCACTATGTTCCAAACAAATGACTTTTGAAACACTCCATACATACCATCAAATTTAACTAAGAAAGCTAATTTGTGGCTACACTGTTTTGCAGAAACCATTGATTGTATAAATGAAAGTAACTCAAATACTATTTAGTGAATAGGCAATAGTATGCCACGCAGAGAGAAATTAATAGGGAAAAAGAGTTTAAACTATGAAACAGCCTGAAGAGGCCATCAAGTTCACAGAAATGGCCAGTCTTCATAACATAAGGTGTGAAATTTGTGGAATGGTTGTTGATATTACGCCAGAAATAAAACCTCTGTATTAGTGGTATTCTAGACAAATGAAGATGGGGGTGGGGGGTGGTTGGGTGGTGGGGGGGGTGTGGATGCATGCTAGTAAAATGCAAAAATAAAATAAAATAAAAAACTTGTTGTTCTCACAAATGAACTCCTAGATGAAGCAGTTTAGGAGAAAATTTCCCGTTAATTGCCCTGTCATCCAAGATAAATCATTCCTTCTTAAGTGGGTTTTGATTTTTGACGCTGGCCCTAACCAAAGAAAATAATATAATAGAGGAAATATATGTTGGCCTAAATGTACAAATTTTATGGTAGAAAAATATGATTATCCGTATCAAAACTTGCAAGTACAATTCCTTCCTCTCTTGAGACCAAAGAGGTACTTTTCAGCTATATGCATGAACTTTTAAATTTGCTAGTGATAGAACAAAGAGAGTGGAGGAACTACATTTGAACGCATATGGCAGAGAATGTTTTTGTTATCTCATTACTTGTATGTTATGTGACACACTTAACATGACTCGCAGTGCAAAAAATGGAAACAGATTTAGTCATAAACATCAACTAGGTACCACCTACTCAGACGATAACACTATAGAAACTTCACTTCAATAAAAAGTTCAAGTAAGGTAAATAGCAAAAGAAAATGAGATGGAAACATGCCATGAGAAGAGAAGGTGCCAAGGAAGGATCCACAGAATTGTAGACCGCGAGCTTGGGGAACACGTGATGCACCAACTGCTTCTGGGAGCTTTTCTGGACACAACAAGTAAACGCAAATCAGTAAAAAGCACCCTGCATAAGCCAAAGAAAAGGAAGCAAGCAAGAATCTGGCCCTCGCCTGATCAGAAGTAGCGGCAAGCTCGTGGATACTCCTAGCGAGTTGCGCATAAGACACGGGCTGCAAAAACACAGAAAACCAGAAGTTCGATTAAACACGACCGTGACGACGATGCGAACAAAAATCAACAAAAACGAGACACGGATGCGAATGCGGATCTAGGTACCTTCTTCTTCCTCTGCTTCTGGGGCATGATGTTGGCTGCTCTCACAGCTCTGGTGGCAGCAGAGCGGGTGTCGCTCTGGATCTGCATCAATGTGGCCCTCTTGGACTTCTTTTCTCCGAACTGCGAGGGCTGGGCCGTCACCGGCGCAGGCGATGCCGACTGCGGCGGCGGGGCCGATGTGGACGACGAAGCGGAAGAATGCGGCGGGGCGGGGTCCGCTTGGATGAGATCCATGAGCGTCGTCCCCGTGGAATCCTGCAGCAACCACAAACCAAAATACAATGAGCAAAATTGGGAGAGTGAAGGGAACGGAGCAGAGGATGGTGAATTGAGTAGAGGAATTTACCGCCATAGTTGCTCACTGTGCCTGTGGCGTTCTCTGATCGGAGATATATGGTTGTGTGGTGAGAATCTGGAAAAAGGAACTCACATGTCAAATGACTTGGAAATGGAAAGGTGACTCTGAAGTCTGAACAGTGAACAGTAGGAGAAAGAGATTTGAAGCTAAAATAAACCGGTTTTGATTGAACCAAACTGAACCCGGTTCAAATACTTTGAAATCTAATTGCATTTTTCAATTCTTGAAAGAGAAATTACGTATAATTATCTCGAACTATCCCCTTTCACAAACTATTATCCTAAACTCTTTTTTTTCTTTTCTTTTTTTAACTTTATACTATCTTAAACTATCCATTTAACCTTCTATTTCTATTAGCGAGACAATAAAATGATCAAATTACCCCTATTTTTCATATTTTTTAAATATAAATGAAAAGAAAAAGAAGAACACCGTGGCTTCTGGACTTCTTCTCTGACGACTCTCTTCGC
>JAYMTA010001264.1:0-20862 GCA_036897625.1 Pelargonium cotyledonis
AATTCGGATTTACAATTCAAATCTGATCCGAATTCGAAAATATAAATCCTGATTCAAATTTCGAATCGTCACAACTGGTTTTGAATATACATATGTGTCTGTGTGTATATATATTTATGTGTGTGTGTTTTGTAAATTCGTATCCGATTCGAAATTCAAATATGAAACTGTTTTCGAATTATTATTTTTTTTGTTCCAGAATTTTTGGTTATAAATATGCATTATTCGGAAAAATTATAATTGTAATAATGTTCCTCTCGAAAAGTTATATGAAACCAAAAAAAAAATTATGTCAATCGGACATCCACGAAGATATGAATTTTTAAAGTTTAGATCGTAAAATAAAAAGTGACTTAACGGTAAAACGGACGGAACATGACGGTAGGTACGATCGGGGTTCACTTTCAAATAGTAGAGCTACTATTTCAGTCCATTTCAAAGTAGAGGTACTAATTCGGTCCATTATTAATAGTACACGTATCCCTGGAATAATTAATCCTTTTTTTTTCTTCTCATGTTGAACAATGAAATGAATAGAGTTCTATTGAATATGAAATGTTAAATTTTTGTTGGTACAAATTGTATTTATGTGATTACTCTAAAAAAATTACATAATATTCTTTTTTGTTTCATGATAAGTAAATTTTAAAGGAAGCTTGTTGGCGGTTGTAGCCGCTATGCAGGGGTAATGCATATAAGCTAGGTGTTACTTCGTGATAGGTGGATAGTGGGTTCCAATGGGTCTCATTTTGTGTTTGATGTGATGGACGGTTATGATTGAATCTAAAGAGATACATATATCACACATGCATGTCGGCTAATCGTTTCCCAATTTTAAAAGGTATTGTTAAGTTTTTTCTCTTGCACCTCATTGTCTACTCTTCTTGTAACAAACTCAACTTATCAACTTATGTTATAGATATTGTCGATTATTCATGCATTACAAACTAGTAAAATAAAAAGTGAACAATTAGTTTGAGATAGATGGAACAATTTTAATGTGCATGTATTCCAAGCGCATGAGTTCTACATATAAAAAGTAACCAACAAACAACTCTTTGTAGTTGACGAAAATTGTCGTAGGAGTTTCAAACATTTGTCGGTGCATAAAAATACACTACCATTGCGCACTGTGAAAAGATACATACTTTTCCTTCCCATATACTTTTGACTTATTATCCAAATGATATATATGTTACGTAAGCAACAACGAATCACTATATACGCAACAAAAACAAGAAAACGAAACTCACAAGAAGCAAAACTACGATAAATTTTGAGCACTCACCTATTTGTTCTTCACATTTGGAAGAATCTGCAATCCACAAATCATCATCTTCTTTGGAAGTTCAAGAACTTGATGCCATATGCAAAGACAAAGAAGAAGAGGAGGACCCAACCAAGATGAGCAATCACTAATGGTATCAAGAAGTCATAGTCATAGCCCAAGTACTCTTTCAAAAACACATCAATCGGCACTGATGGTGCACCCGAAACCTCCAGCATTGTCGTCTTGTCGCCTACTTGAGATGTGAAGATCCCGTAGATTGACCATGCCACCGGCGAAGCCCAGTAGTACCATCTCCACCAGATTGGGATCAGCTGCATATGGTATAGAGCATGTAGGGTTAGGAGTTAGGACAAAGTTTCAGTTTTGGTTGCAATGAAAACATGTTAGATTTGAATAGTTTTGTAACGGTGAAGGCATCGCGACTTTCTATCATTCCCGTGTTAGCGAGGCTCACATTTTTTTTTTTATATTGTGGATCTGAAGCGTGCACAATTAAAGATTTTTCCAAATCAGTACTCTCTCACATGTAGTGGTGTAGGCATTTGCTTTTTTTTTATCGTGAGTCACTACAAGTGATGCATGTGGGTCGGGGAAAACAAGGGCAGGTTATTCAATCATGTCATAGGCCTAGACCAAAATTTGACATGTACCAATTTCAATATTTTATATTTGCTCACATGTAAAAGCTTTGACATCTCGTACTAAATCCAAACGCGTACATTTCATGCCAAAAAGTGAAATATGACCCATTAGGCAAACCGAATCCCGAAGAATCCGAAGCCCTCTCGGGCCAGGTTCAGGCTAGGCTTTGTTGTCAAACCGAACAAACACGCCCCCAAACCGAAAATTGCCATCTCTAGCCTAGGGAACTTTTCATCACTCCCCGGAGATTACATTTTTCTTTTATAACGAGAGCGGGACAGGCACAACCAAGAGATTTATAAATCAACAAAATGTAATGATATGAAACAGCAATATTCAGGTTTAGAGATCGAAAGTACTTACCGGTCTAGGAATGAGGAAGCCGGAGAACAAGTTCCAGAAACTCAAGAAGAAGGACATGACAATGGCAGCAATTTGGTGGCCAGGAGTCAGTGCAACAACCATCATACCATACATGGAGAAGTAGGTGAAGCACATGAACACGAAGTAGTAGAAGTACAGGAATTTCTCGACCTTCCATTGAAACCCGATCATGGAGAAGAGAAGCAGACTGTAAACTAAGGTCTGCACTGCAACATAAATTGTCTCTATAGCTACCTGTTATAGTGCATACAAATATACTAAACATCAGTACAAGAAAAAGAGTAACTTTTTTATCAAGTTTTGCCTTTGTTTTTTTGTTAATTTCTCACCTGAGCAAACGCGTAAGGCAGTTCTGAGTACATCCCAGCTGCTCTTTCCCGGTAGAAAACGGTTCTTTCAACTGCCACAACAGATTGAACCGCGGAAGCATTGGAGGCTCCGAGGAAAAGAACAGCAGCATAGGTAGCGCCCAAGAGATTAATCAAGTCTTGTTGTTTATGTCTGTTCGAGAAAATGGAACAAAACGAACTTTAAATCAGTACACTACCATTTCGAGCTGAGTACAAAAACATGATGTTTTGTTTCTTGAAATTTAACTTACAGTTGGTCTCCTTTGCTCCAGAAGATAACGCCAAACATTACACCGATGACAATTGTCATGAAGAATCGGATAGCGTTGTACTGTGAGTTCCTCCAGTACGACCAGTGCTGTTTCCAGAAACAAGCCTTGCATTGAGTTGTGAAGCTTTGGGAGTACCGGGTTGGGAAGTATAGATCCTTTGATCCGGGCTCTGGCGTACTTAGATCTTTGATGAGCTCTTGATTTCTCCTGAAAGATTGGGAATCAAACGAGAAGGAAAATCAGTATGGCGAGAAAGAGGCGAAATACATACAAAAGAACAGGATCATATTGCATATCAATGGGTCGGGAATATTACTTACCGATAGAGATCAGAGTTCGCATAGACTTGTGCAAAATCTATATCGAGTTGAGTCTCAGCTGCAGCGGAACTGACATCTAACATCCAAGTAGCAGGGTTGTTGCCGTCTTGGATCTTAGGAACTCCTGGAATAGCCTGCAATGGAATTCAAACATTTGATTCTTGGATAAATTAGCTATGGTTATATAGACTTCAAGACCCTTCAAAATATGAAAGAATGCTTTTTTCTGGATTATATAATAAAATTCAACTAGACGAGTCAATCATTTACGAAGTTTACGTCTATGCAATCAGAAAATGAACCATTCGATCCTTAGAGAGGAATATCTAAATACGTGAAGTGTGGAATAAAGATAGCGTTATGGAATAGAATCAAGCATGTTATATAACTAAAGTAGAGTGAACCACCTCGAAGTATTCAACGAGCTTATGAGATTGGCGGTCGAGGGGCCCAGCATAAATCACCTGCCCTCCTCTTTTCATCAATAAAAGCTGCAAAATAGAAGAATTACATTGAGTTGTTATATAGCATCATGGATAGGACATGTCAGAGATTGTGTTGAATGAGAACAAACAGGACTGTACCTCGTCAAAGGCTTCAAAGATATCAATGCTTGGTTGATGAATTGTGCAGACAACAGTGCGTCCTGTATCCACTGTATTCCTCACAGTGCGCATAACAATTGCTGCAGCTCGAGCATCAAGACCGGAAGTGGGCTCATCCATGAAGATGATGGAGGGATTTGCCACCAACTCTACGGCTATTGTCAGTCTTTTTCTCTGCTCTGTTGAAAGACCGTCCACTCCTGGAAGTCCAACTAGTGCATTTCTCAAGGGATTGAGCTCAACCAGCTCCATGACTTCATCCACAAACATCTAAAAGAAAGAATATCATTTTGTTCAGTTATGATATAGAGTCTACCTCTAGTCATTTCCCGAACTATGTCAGGGTCTGGCTAGATAAATCCATTACCAAAACTCTTTGGGATAGCTATCTAACATCCTTAGTTATAAATTTACAATTTACCATTTTTCAAAGATTAATTTTTTTGCTATTCTATAATGAGTAATCAACTTTTTGTCAGATAGGATAATACCTTTCTTGTTTCCTTCTTCACATCTGATGGAAGACGCAGCCAGGCAGAGTACACGAGAGATTCATAAACAGTAACATATGGGGAATGGATGTCATTCTGTTCACAGTAACCGCTGACTCGGGCAAATGTAGCTTGATTCTTTGGGTAGCCAGAAATGCTAATACTTCCTTCAATATACCCTCCGGTCTTTCTTCCTGCTAAAACATCCATTAAGGTGGTCTTTCCAGCACCACTGACACCAACTAATGCTGTCAGAACACCTGGCCTGAAAGCACCACTGACATCTCGTAGCAGTTGCAGTCGGCTCTCTTCGATCCCTTGGTTCTTCATTTCCTGACCAAAAACTTTCTTAGTAAAGACTATCATATTGGATCAAGGATCTAGTTGTACCACTATCCAACTATAGCATGGCTTTGAACTTGAACTTCAGTTGCAACATCTGACCTCTGAATATATTTCTAGAACAAGAAGCATATTATATGCATGTGAGAAATGAATCTTTGAAGAAAGTAACCCACCGCAGGCATATCCACATAGTAGTTCACATGGTTAAAGGCAAGTGATAGGGAATGGAACGGCAGCACCATTCCTTTTTTAGACTTATTGTTTGTAGCACTAACAATTTCACTGGAACTTCCTTTAGTATTTCTCATTTGCATGGAAGTACCTGAAATGTATGATTGAGCATTAAAAAAACAATATGGTATGGCATCAGAGATTCAGAGAGGTTGTCGGAGATATAATGTTCATTCAAAAACAAGATTACTAGTTTTGACGAGGAAGTGTTGTGAATGAAATATGCTGCATATTTTGAATGCAGAGTAGAAACCCAATTTTTTCTATTTCTTTTTTGGATAGGCAATGTAAACAACCAATTAGAGATATATATGACACTACCAACCTTCAGAATTGGGGCCAGATTGCCGCTTAGTATTGTTCTCTGACTCATCCGGAATTACAGAGTTAGACTCACCAAAGGCTGAAATTTAAGGAGAAATAAAAGATCATCAAAACATGGGTCTTGTACTCTTATTCCCATGGCAAGAACCAAAACTTTCAAATGAGATGGGTTTACTTACGATTCAAGTAAGTCAGTGCTGCAATAAAAAGGACATTGAAAAGAAGAGTGAACCCAAATAGTGCTCCAATACAAATCCAATACCAATATTCTTCAGTAAACAGCCCTCTTTCCTTTAGAAGGGTCTTTCCAACTGTTGGTTCGCTGGACCCGTTGATAGGCTGTGCCAATGAAATATAACCATATTAAGTTCATTTGTGCGGAGAGAATTTCAGTCAGAATGATACAATTGCATATATATAGCATGGAATCATTTCTAAGCATCAAGAAAACTTACAGTGCTCCATCTGTCATCAAGAAACTCATTGATAGCAATGGCATTTTGTCCATACATCATAGGAGAAACATAGTAGCCCCATATCATCCATGGTTCAATGTCATCTGAACGAAATGAAGGGAATAACTGAACTTCATTAGTCGCTTGAATATATATAAACGGTTCATGGATTGAATGTACATCAGTTCCAATAAGAAGCAAAACAATGAACAGAAAAAGATTTCTGACCTTTGGCAACAATAAAGCCTCCAAGGACAAAGACCAAAAGCAAGGTAAAAGAACCAAGAGTGTTTGCCACGACCTGTGTTCTCCCAAGAGCTGCGATGAAACGAAAGAGAGAGAGGGCCGTCTGATGTATACCAAAGAAAGCCAGGAACTGCTTGAAAAACCTGAAGAAGTAGGAAATATGTGAATAAGAGATCCTCATATTTATGTGATTGTTAAGAACCATCAAGCTAACAGGCTGAAAAAATTAAATCATTTACTTACCGACTAGCAGAAGGCGCGAACCCAATGGTGTAATATGTAAGAATGATCCAAATCCCAGATTCCAAGAACGAAACAGGTATTTTGAGGAGACAAATGGGCAAGCCAAAAGCCCATGCAGGGTAAAAATGGAAATCTCTCTGTTTAAAGAACACAGGAAGCCTGAAAATTGTCATTGCAAGCTCAGCCATTCCATTAAACATCACATTAATGAGACTGAAAAACAAAGCTCCCCAATATTTCGGCGAATCTTGTAATTGGCCAGATTTCATTTCTGTTCTTAAGAACACAGTCAAGGCAATTATAGCCATGATTGTTATCTGTGTAGTTTTGAATATGTATATGAAAGAGTTGCGTTTCATCAGCAGCCATTCCCTTGAGAAGTTTGCTTTGAAGAGTTCCCAATTGGAGAGTCCATACTTTTCTGTCACTAAAGCAGCAGGATGGGCTCGGGATTTGTCATAGGGAACTCTAAGATCTTCCAAGAGCTGTTGGCCAATGTGAAAGGAATTGAAGGCCCCTACAAACTCCGAAACTGAGACATATCTGTAAGACTGGTTCTTTTTAAACCAGTATTGTTCTTGATCCTTCTTAGAGGTAACTTCCTGCAGGAAGTCTGCAACTCCCTTCCTTTCAGGGCATTTGAAGCCCACATATTCAAAGAACTTGAGAATATTCTCACGAGGACCTTGGTAGACAATCTGACCCTCTGAAAGTAAGATGATGTCATCAAAAAGATCAAACGTCTCAGGGGCTGGCTGTAAGAGGGAGATGACCATGGTGATGTCCATAATATGAACCATCTGTCTCATGAACCTCACAATCTGAAAGGTGGTGGAACTGTCCAGCCCTGTTGATATTTCATCCATGAACAACGCTTTTGCTGGCCCAACCAACATTTCTCCTGCATTTTGACACAATTGACACAGAATTTAGATTATATGTTAGGAAACAGCTTAGGTCTCAACTCTTAATCCCTGCTAATAGTTAATATCGCCTAAAATTGTTCGTGTAATTAACACATACCGGTAGTTACACGCTTCTTTTGCCCACCAGAGATACCCCTTCTCATGTCATCTCCCACCATAATATCAGCACATATATCCAATCCAAGTATCTGTTATATGAGTTCAAATAGTGTTAGGGATTTTGAAGGGACAAAATAATTGTATAATCTTACAGCACAAGAAACATACCTTGAGCACATAATCTGTAATCAAACTTGTCTCTTGACCAGCCATAGCTGTGGCTTTCATGAATGCATCAATCTCCGGGTCAGGTTTAATGCCTGCTTCTTTCTCTCGCCTTGACAACTCTGCCAGCATATCATACCTGGTTCCAACTCCCAAACTACGCCCCGAAAAATCCAATGTCTCACGAACTGTCATTTCACCATAATGAAGATCATGCTGGCTAATATAAGCAGAGGTTCTCTGAGGTACAAATTCTTCAAATTCATGACCACAGTAGGTGACTTTCCCAGATAACTGCCCATAATCCAGTATATTAATATACACAACCCCTTTGACAAAACCACATCATCTTTGCATAAATAGAACGAACACAGTGTAGAAGGGAGTGAGAGAAGAGAATCACATACCCTTAGATCATCATCAAGTTTCCCAGCAAGTGCTTTTAGCAGCGTTGTTTTACCTGATGCCGGTGGTCCAAGAAGTAGAGTCATCCTGAAGTGCAATAAATCAGTAAATGTTCCAACACTTAATGAGCAATGGCAACTCCAAATAGTTAATATTTTCCCAAATCAGCAAATCTAGCTCATATAGAAGTTCAAAACCCTAAATGAACAATAGCAACTCCAAATTATTAATGTATATTTCTCCAATTTACATTTTCAAGAAATTAAAGTACATAACGACTCTCCAAATCTCGCACCCCAAACCATTAAACTGAACTATGATGCTAAACTAGTAGTTGAATCGATCCCCTACTATGCTATCAGAGCTTATTGTCAAGTGTTCGACTAGCGTTGCACGTGAAGAGTCGAGTTGGAGTTAGTCGAATCTATTCTCTAATAGACAAGTTTTATTATGAATTCCAACATACCTTGATGGTTTTATAATTCCACTAACACCTTGAAGCATCTTGATAACCCTTTTCTTGGATGGGGACAGCCCAATGAGTCCAAGAACACCCTATTACATCCACAGAATCACATAATCAAATTCAAATTTCTCAAAATAACAAACTACAATCGTGAAGAACACTAGCAGTGTTCAAGTCAAATCAGCAATTACGTACCTCAATCGTGTTTAGCGTGGAATTGAGAAGAGTCGGGAGTGCTCTAGTTCCAACATACGCGTCTCCTTCAACCGACAAATTCTCGAATCTGACCTCAATTTTCGGGATCTCGATCCCAACCCTATCCGTACGGTTCCTGAGCCTCTGAAGAAACCACTCATTGTCTTCTTCAACGACTCTCAGTATGTTCTCCATGAGCAGCTTCTTCTCCTGAGCCCCAAGCTTGGTCACATCAACCTCGCCGCGAACCACAGGCTCATCGCTCTCCACCTGAGTCAAAATCCCCTTCCTCAGCCGGGCGCACGTCGGAAGCCTCTCGATCGCCGCCCACCGGAGATCCTCCTCCTCGTCCTCCCCTTGCCTCCCGCTCCGACGGAACACGTCCGGCGCATTCCACATCTCCCTCACGCTCACCGACCGCCAGCTCCTCCCGCTACTCACCTGCCGCGACAAGTCGTCTCCGGCGAACGCTGCCGCCGCCATTTTTCCCGGCGAACGACCTCAAAAAACTTAAAATATTCCTCCAAATTCAAATTATATACATATATATGTATGTATCAAATTGAAAATCCTTGAAGTGACGATGATCGGAAGTATATTCGATAACGAATCGGTTGATCAAGTGTCGTGAACTCAAAGACTCTGTAACTTTACAAATAAAATTTAAATTCAAATGAGAAACAAAAAAAAGTTGATGAACCGAAGCTCACGCTTGGTGTGTGAGTTTTGTTTTTTTTTTTTTTCAATATAATTTGAAGCTTTTTGGTAATGAGGTGAAGAGCTTTATATATAAATTAGTTACAATACACTGATTTTTTTTTATTATTTTTTTAAATTTTAGTTTTTAGGGGTCAAATTGAGAGGACGGTGCTTTGTTCCCGCGGTTGGTCGTGAGGAACGTTGAAAGCTTCGGGGGAGGAATCCTGTGTTTCGCGCTCAAATTAAATAAATTGTGTGGTTCTGTACCAGCCGTTCAATGCGAAGAAATGGAAGAGGATTGACTCTCGTGCACATGTTTTACGTAAAATTTGGACATGAACTCGTGGACAACTGAAACTCGAATTGTGTATTTGTGGGTTCAGTTTGTGTAATATAGACTAATCAATAATCTAGTTGAGTTAGACAAAAACGAACATTTTATATGTAAGTAATTAAGTTTGGTATAAATTTAATCGGGTTTCGTGTAAAAAATAACTCAACATGTTTAATAATTCGATCGTGTTCTCAACGTTAGTTATGTTAATTTTTCTATTAAATGTGTCATTAGGATAAACAAAACTTGAATTAATTATGTACTTGACGTTGTCATGACATGACAATTGGGCTCATATTGCCATATTGAGACAAAATACTCACACATTCGTACTTTTCAACACACGTTAGAATTGACGAAATTGTCTGATAAAATCACGTGCACTTTTTAACCCGACATGTATAAACTCTCGGCCTAATTAACTGTTAGTGCAGCTATATTATGAAAAGGATATAAAACCAATTGCCCAATTTGGTAGTGCATATATAATCCTTCCACCATCTTTTGGTTGACGTGACGTCATATGAGGTTTTCTTCCAGGCATGTACCCACAAAAAATATATATAAACAAATAATATATATTGCTTAGTGCACATTTTTGCCATTAAACAATCATGAATTCTTCGACTATAATATAAGAAGACTCCACCATATACCCATATCAAGTACTTTTACATAAAATTAGTTTAATGATATGATTAATATGAATACTAAAATTCATATACTATTTTGAATGTTTTATTTAAATAAAAATACGAAGAAACAATTCTAAATTAAAAAAAAAAATAATTGAAAAACAATTTAAACTATAAGAATCTGAACGATTTGATTCAAAATTATCCTCAACTACTAAGAACTGGCCAAAAGATCTAAACATTAACCTAGCGGGCAAGAGTTGCAACTTGCAAGTTAGTGAGAGTTGGTAGTTGCACTAGACCTTGCAATTTGAGCCACGGGTGGAAAATGTCACGTAACGTGTTCGTATTTTGAAACTTCAAATCTATTCAATCACATTTCAACAAGTGGCGATACATTTTAGAGTTGACGATAAGTTACCAGACAGAAAAACATGCATTTTTTTGGTCTAGCCCGTTGAAACCCAAGTCATGGAAGATGTGCAAGCTATTCGACTTGATATCACATCTTCTATACAACCCCGACCCAACCCAACTAAAAGTGCAATTAGGCCTTAAAGAACATTAACCAAATGTCATATACTTACAAGTTCAAGTTCAAATTGTCAATTCTACACATGTTGAAAATAAAAATAATATATATGAAGAAAGAGTACCCAATTATCTACCATTTGGGATTTAATAAGAAACTAGTTAGGCAAGTAAGGTAAAATTCCACAATTCCATCAAGTTTTCATATGGTTTTGCACCTTACTTTGACCAGAAAACATCTTTTTCCGACATCTAGAAGGTCTACCTAAAAAAAGTAACATGATAAGATGAAAATTGGAAATGGACCTACCAAGAACAAATAACTAAAATGCAGTATCATAACACTATTTTTAAGTTGACATTTGAAAAACACATTTTCACAATAATTTTGAAGAACAAACAATCATAGTCAATCAATACTAAACAGTCAAAAGTAGAAGCGTAAAGTCAGAAATCCAAAATTATAAAACCATTTTCTGTAAACCATGATATCATTTTTGTAGGGTCATGTGAAAAACGAGGCTAAAGTGATGCTCATGTTTCTAATATAAATACCTTGGGATTTAATCAAATTCAACATAGAGATCAATAACAAAGTAGATTTAGATTTTATGATTATAATTGCGTTCAAAAACAGTTTAGTAAAATCTAAAAACGAGGAAAAAATAGGTGTATGATACTGTAATTGAGTCTAAGTAAGTCTAGAATCGTCTAAACCCATCTCGAGTTTGGTTATATTGAGCTCAAGCTACATATTTAGCGTGTTGAGCTCGAACAATTAAGATTCTACCTACTTAGCGAGTTGAGCTCGAACGGCTAAGATCATTTACAGGTGTACAGCCAACGAAAAATTTCATCTAAATAAAAGCATGTCAATGGCAAAGTTACACTCAAACTAAAACTACATATCTAGCGAGTTCAAATCGAGCAGCTCAAGCAAAGTTCGGCTTAAACTCGATTTGTAAACAACCGTAAGAAAAATATCATCCCAACAAAAGCATGTCCCGACAAATGGGTATTACTTGTTTAAACAACATCGAATCCCTGCGTTTTAACTTTCTTGGTCGGCACTTTATTCCAACAACCGTTAACTTACGGTAATTTTCCTGTTCGCAAACCTATAGCAAGTTTAGCAACTACATATTCTTCTATGTTATTTTGGTGCTACCAACCAGAACAGTCCTGAAAAATGGACTCAATATACTAGTAGTGTATAAGAACAAAAAGTTATATATGGGTTCATGCCAGCAGGTTTCATGAGCAGACAAGTTGTATAAAAGCAGAAACTTGAAGACCAACAACCCAAGCCCACAGAGTACATAGATAAAATCATAAAAACCCGTTCTGGGTTTACGGGTTCTTTAAATATCCTAATTGCTCAGGTCCAAAAACATACTTTATAATAGACACTAGACACTTTATTTGACTGTCTATATAACATATGCACCTCAGTATCTCTAAAAGTAGAGCTGTCAATTCGGACCCGAACCCCAGCCAGCAATTTTTTGGGTGTGGTTCGCATAAAACAGACCTGATTAATCGAGTCAGACAAACCCGCACCTCTTGCAAATCAGCTTTTGGGTTGGTCTTTTAAACCTGAACAAAACCTGAAATGTAAGCTCTAATAGAATTTCAGGAAAATTGTACCCTAAAGAGCATACAATTTACATGAAAAGTACAATCAATCATCACTTGCACAGCCTCCGCGATAAACACACCTTTTGAATCGGTTTTGGGTTAGGCCTTTACCCACCCGAGATAATAAGAAAAAACAGACCCAACACTAGAATTGACTGTTCAGGACATGACATATATGCAATCAGAGCTAGACAACTTCCAAAGATCATATGAATTTATATATAATATATGTAACTACAAATAACTGGAAGGTTTCAAGGATCAAGCTGTAACAAAACTCAAAATCAGTATCTGAGTTTCAACTTCCCATAGTAAAGAATCTTATTCCAAAACTAATTATTAGAGGTAGAAAATAGGTAAACAATCCATGTCGAAAAGCATTAACTCACGAATCCTCAAACCAGCAAATGCCTCTTCATTCTTTCTTTCCAGTCCCGTGAGACATATCGTAGATTCCTGTCGCCTGGATATATACAGCCAATAACATAAGTGTAAGAGGCGTAATTTAGTCTAGAGTTGGCAATTCGTGTTGTAATTTGTAACACAACACAAACATAATACAAAACCAACATGCAAGCTAAAGGGTATGGATGTAAATTAATCCCAAGAACGTGTCAGGCGTGTTGGTTCTACCGTGAAGAATTGTTGGGTGGTGTTAGTGTCAATCATGTCGTGTCAACACAGCCCATTTAGTTACCGAGCTAAACTTGTCGTGTTAGATCGTGCCACTAGAGCTAGCAATTTGGACCCCACCCCGTGGGTACCCGACACTCGACCCTAACCTAACCCGATCAACGCGAAACCCCTATAGGGTCAGATTAGAGTCAGGGTTCAACAACCCAAACCCGACCCTAACCTAAATTTGCCAGCTCTACGTGCACACACAGTTAACTTTCAACACGACAAGCACGCATGAATTGCCAAGTCTACTTAAATCTATGCACAAACAACAAGAGTCAACTAAGAGTGCCTAGAAAACTTAGAAACAAAACAGAAACACAGAGGTAGACTCACAATCAGATATATGGACGTAACAGTCAAACCAAGAGGAATGGCAACGGACGTGATCTTGTCATAAGGCCCTTTCAAGTAAGTGTATTTCTTGACGCTCTGAAAATACTTCTGCTTCTCAATGAGCTTCTCATATGGTCTGTATGGTGGTTCTGCCGGCATCCTGAATCACAAATAAACATTGAATATCATGAGCGCGACAATGTTTACATCCCCACAAACACGCTTTACAAAAATGCAAATCAGAATTGTCGTGTTTCCTGATAGAGTTGAAATCCTATTGCAGCTTTCAATAATCTATTTAGTTACACAACAATTCAAGTTTACATGTAATTATCATTTACGATGGGATTAAATGCAAGAACCAACGGAATTTAGGCAAATAAAAAAAAAACTATCATTGCAACAATCCAAGCATGTTAAACAATTAGACCAAACCGGGATAGTGATGGCTAAACACTACAGAATTATACGTTAATGTTTTCAAACACTACAGAATTATACGTTAATGTTTTCACTCTCAGCAACATAAATGGTACTCACTGACGCATCAGGTTCAAAAAACAACGCAAATCAGAGACTAGTCCATAGATTCCGAGACTGAGTGGAAACAAAACTTTCAAAACTGTATAGAACTTTTCGATTAATTAGTGAATCATATACAAAATCAAACATGTCTACACCAAACTGCTGGACACAAAATTTTCAAAAATGTACCGGACAGTATTTTCACTCCCAAAAACATCAAACACGAAATCAGTGACAGCAAAACTCTCCAAAAATCACATTATGATACGTTAACGAGACATGTTTTCACTCTCAGCAACATTAATCAGACGCATCAGGTTCAAAAAAAAACGCTAATCAAAGACTAATTATCCCTAGATTCTGAGGCTGAGAGAAGAAATCACCTGTTAGATGATCGATCAATGGCGCGTTTGGAGCGAACGAGATCGACGAAGACGATGGAGACGAGAGCGACGAGAGAGCGAAAAATAGTAGTAACTGAGTGACGCGTGATGGCTATATTAGCGCGCTTCGGTAATCTTCTAGAATTAGCTAATCTAAACGGGTTTGATAACTCGGGTTACCCGAATCATAATTTCCGGACCCAGTTTTCATACTTCCTACGGCGTCGTTTTGTTTGGATGTATAAAATCCCATTTTGTTGGGACTTAAAAGTCGAATTGGCTTAGCAATTTCCGTGGCGGGACGAAACAAACACCATCTGCCAAACAACCCCTTAAGCTCCGTATCTGCTCTACTCTGTCTTCGTCTTCGCTTCCCGAGCTCTAGCCATGGCGTAAATTTCACTTCCATAGCTACCAAATCTTCATCTTATCGTCCCTGTCTCCTCGTTTCCTCTTCGAAATGCGTTCCAAGGACAAGATTTCCTATTTCTATGACGGTATATTTTTTTTTCTCTTAGCTCCTCACTCACTTTTACTATAAAAAAAAAAAGAAATAAATCAATTTTTGATGTACCTGCAAATATTCAAAATCCTCGAGTTACTCCATTTTTGTATGAGAAGACAGAAATTGGAATGTAATTTTGTGTTTTGCCGATCTAACAGAAGATTTAGGGTTTATAGGTTTGTTAAAGTACGTGATAATTGCTCTTGAATTGAGCTGGCTATTTCTACGACGGTATAATTTTTCTCTGTGTTCCTCTCTCATATTCACTATAACTTTATCAAAAAAATTCTGCAACTCCTCGAATTTGTCCATATTTTCAGTAGAAAAATAATAATAGGAATATAGTTTTGTGTTTTGGGGGATCTGATATTGGATTTAAGGTTTGTAGCTTTTTTAAGTGTGCGACATTGGCTATTGAATTGAGCTAGGGTGTCTATTTATGTGTATATATATATGTGTTTTTGACATTTGTAATTGTGTGCAGGTGATGTTGGTAGCGTTTACTTTGGACCTAATCATCCAATGAAACCGCACCGGCTTTGTATGACTCACCATCTTGTCCTCTCCTATGAGCTCCATAAGAAGATGGAAATTTATGTTAGTCTCTAAATATTGGTATCTTCTGTGAGTTCATGTCGTCTTTTGGTTTTGATATTAAACCTTTATTCTTGTTGTGTCAAATGCAGCGGCCTCACAAGGCTTATCCTGTTGAGCTGGCTCAGTTTCATTCAGCCGAGTATGTTGAATTTCTGCATCGCATAACACCTGACACTCAACACTTGTTTGCAAATGAATTGGCAAGATGTATGTCTTTGTTTCTGAAAGTTTGTTATTTTATAATTCTATTGTTGTTCTTCTTGATAGATCTTAGTATATGTTTTTAGGGGGAAAAGGCAAGATAGTTAGAAAAATGTGAAAACATATTGGCATATGGAGAAACATATTGGCATATGGAGAAAGAGAAGGAACTTAATTGGTTCAATCTTCTTGCATCAAGGTCTGAAATTCTAATGGCGATGTCTGGGATGTGACAGTAATCTAATATATGTTGTAATTAATCTGGTTGTTTTATTGCCTTCTTTTGTATCGCTGAGGGTGGATGGAAGCTCTATCTCTTTTCGGTTGTCATAAACTGGTTGCCACGTGGTAGTAGTACTAATTCTAGATTTGAAGCTTATACTATGTCAACCATGAAGGCGTGATATAATCTTTCTTATACGAGATTTTCCTATGGCGTGTGAGTGTGACTGCTTTTTCTGATCTATATTTGCTAGCTCTATTTGAGTAGTAGATTTCTGTCTTCTTCTTTTTGGGGTTACCATGCAAGTGCTAGTATGATTATACTAATGCAAGAAACCTAATTGAACCAGATCTTATGAGTCACATTAGAGTTTCATATGTTGTAATCTTTACTTATTCTTGTTTTCTTCCCCCAGATAACCTTGGAGAAGATTGCCCTGTCTTTGAGAATTTATTTGAATTTTGTCAAATTTATGCTGGTGGAACAATAGGTATGATTTAATCAATGTATGATCTTTTTTAAATTGTATGTGTCTTAGCTTTTCGGGCATTAACTATTGTTTGAAATTTACTAACAGATGCTGCCCGCAGATTGAACAATAAACTTTGTGACATAGCTATAAATTGGGCTGGTGGACTACACCATGCCAAGAAATGTGAGGCGTCTGGGTTTTGTTATATCAATGACTTGGTTTTGGGTATCTTGGAGCTATTGAAATATCATGCTCGTGTGCTGTACATCGATATTGATGTGCATCATGGGGATGGAGTTGAAGAAGCCTTTTATTTCACTGACAGGTCTGCAAGCTTCTGTTTAGATTAACTTATACTTGTAGTGGGATAAAAAAAGCCTTTGAAAATGTTTAATTTGGTTGAAAGTCAAACTTACCTGTTTTCCATAACTTTACTGTTTGAGTAATCAAGTGATAAGGCTGCTTCAACTTGTAGGCTTAGCAACATGTGAGCTGCTGCATCTAAGTATTTCGAACTAAAACAATTGATTCAGTTATCATTGACCAGAATTAGGAGGTTTTGGCTTCTGAATTCTAGTCTAAATAATATGTTTCAAAAGCATGATCGTATGGTTGGATTCGTTTTCTCATTATACTCATGAATTCTTCGAGTTCTAATTCAGATGATGAAGTTCCACATGACAGGGTGATGACTGTTAGCTTTCACAAATATGGTGATTTGTTCTTTCCTGGAACCGGGGATGTTAAGGTGATTACGTGCATCTTAGTTTTCTGATTGCCTTATATCAATAGTTAAAATGATGTATAATTTGTTGGATTTATTTCCCATCTGAATTTATATTTCATTCAATTTTAAGTGCGTCTGCTCAGTTCCAACTTGTATACTTTTATGTTTTGGCTGAGGATATATGTACTAGCTCATAAAGGGTATTGCACTTATGTTTTTACTGAAATGAATGTTTAAGTGTTTATTTTTTTTTATTCTAATGTTTGGACCATGGCTTTTCATATCACTTCTTGATACTTATTTTCTCTTGAATGCTTCACACACTTTTTGCTTATTCTCTTCTCTTCTCATTATTTTTCATCGTATTTAGATTTATCAATTAATGCCATTCTTGTAACAAACTGAAAGTGGAGGGGTTTTAATTGATATAATTATATTGAAGGAAGTAGGAGAAAGAGAAGGAAAGTTCTATGCTATAAATGTCCCACTGAAGGATGGAATAGATGATGCTAGCTTCAATCGACTTTTTAAGACAGTAAGTTTTTTTTAATAAACATTTATCTTTGAGCTGTCATTTGTGGCTTAGTAGTTTCAGGTATAAACTTTTGCTTGCAAATACATGGTTTTTTAGATTATTGCCAAGGTTGTTGAAATGTATCAACCAGGCGCTATAGTCCTCCAATGTGGGGCAGATTCACTTGCTGGAGACCGCTTGGGCTGCTTCAATCTCTCAATTGATGGTGCATACATTGCAACCTTTTTATAACTGCTTTAATCATTTAAAAATAAGAGCATATTTCCATGCCTTTTCTTTTGTTGCAGATCTATTATTCTTGAGCTTGCTGGCAATAGCTTAACTTTGTTGATAATTTTATGTGTCTCCTAACTTTGTTGATAATTTTATGTGTCTCCATGCACAGGGCATGCTGAATGTGTCAAGTTTGTGAAGAAATTCAATTTGCCCTTGCTGGTATTTTCTTGCACAATCAAACGGTGTTGAAGTTCATTTTCCTCGAATATCAGAATTTAAATGAGGTTTTATAATTGCAGGTTACTGGAGGTGGGGGGTATACGAAAGAAAATGTGGCTCGATGTTGGACCGTTGAAACTGGAGCTCTTCTAGACACAGAACTTCCCAATGGTATGCAAAGCTAACCATGTTTCTTGCTTAACAGAACAGGTTGAAATGGACATATAGCTATCACACCAAGTTTAAGAAGAAATTGACTTCATCTTGGCACATTTCAAGAAATGTAATATTGAATAATATGTTTATAGGGATGAGAGAAAGTTCGGGCAACTATAATGTTATGCAATGAGTTTATTCGAAATATGCATATGCAAATATGACTAGTTAGCCTTCGATGACGAAGCATTTTAGTCTGACATGCTCTTTGGTGATGGACGCAATCTTCAGGTGTTCTGGAGTCTTAAGATTTTATTCAACTTAAATGTAAAAGTGTTACTCAACAATGAATTGCTTTCCCCCAATCAACTCCTTTCTCTCGACATTAATTGTGTCTGGTTTCTACTTTTTTCTTTTCAATTGTAGTGGTATTTTGTGTATCCTACATCTTGAAATTATAATTCGGCAAACAAGATAAATAAGGAATATAATACACCCTTAAAAGGATGTTAGGTTCATGAATATATTCATAGACTAGTTGCATATAGTTGGTCTGGCTTCTTTATCTAAACTAACCTTCGCATTCCACGGCCTTCTTTTCTCGTACCTTTCTTCTTAATTTGTATAAGATTAAATGTGTTTGTTCTACTTCATTCGGAACAACTTGATTTTCTTACAGAGATCCCAGAGAATGAGTATATTAAATATTTCGGCCCAGATTATTCATTGAAGATTCCTGGTGGACACATTGTAAGTTATTTCTCGAGAATATTAAATTTCCTTTCAGCTTTTCTTGAAATTCTATAATTATAATGCAATGAGCAACTTTGGTTATATTCATTAACATTGTTATGTTATAGTTTATGTTCCGGTATGTGTAAATTAAAACAAGATCCTTCCTTATTCATGGTCTCTGTTTTGATTGATTGAGCAGGAGAATTTAAACAGCAAATCATATCTAAGCACAATCAAGATGCAAGTCTTCGAAAATCTTCGGTCCATCCAACACGCTCCAGGTGTACAGATGCAGGAGGTGAGTACCTTTTCGCTTTTCCTGGTTGCATTCTATATCTGTGATTAGATTAGCTTCAGCTGTAGGTCAGTTGCCTTATCATCAGCTCTGACCCGAACATCAGCCTGGCATTGCTATATAATTCCAACTGACGGAAATTTATGCTTTTTGTCATATTCGGAGGAGCTTAGGGTTGTAGGTCTCTCACCTTATATAACTGGAATTGGCTAGTAAATCGGCCTGACTTATCTTTTTCTCATTTTGAACTGAAAATTCTTGTGCCACGTCCTGATGATATATACATAAAGTTTATCATGTAGAACAAAAATGAGGATGGGAATGGGATTCCCAATCCAAAGCTATTGTGTGACCAAAAAGTACTGACCCAATTATGAAAAATGGGAATATCATTGTCATTCTTATTATGGATTCTGATTCTTGAGCAAAAGCTCTAATTCAAACACTACCATATATGTTCAAGGAACTAGTTTACTCACAGAAACTATACCTAGGAATGCGGGCCGAAGGCCAAAATGGGCCGGGTCAAAACACAATTATTTTTATCGGCTTACATTTCATCAGTCCTACCATGCCTCGCCACTTTATGGGAAAGGCTAGGTTCGATAAAAAAGTTGCAACATATGAACGAGTGAGTTTATTTTACCCGGCCCGTTTGTGGCCTGCGGCCTGAATTGCCAGGTCTGTTTGAAACCATTTCAGATATCGTAGTCATACACTCGTAGACGATCTCCTAGTCGAAGCTAACACAAGTAGCACATGATCACCTATAAGATTGGTCTGAAGTCTGAACAGCCCCATTAGAGTCTTGGGACATAGCAACTCAAAAACTATATCATGTATCTGCAGGTTCCACCAGACTTTTACATTCCTGATTTTGACGAAGATGAACAGAACCCCGATGAACGCGTGGATCGTGAGTGAAATTTCCTAAAACCATCTTCATTATTTCACACGCATCTCTTAAAATTTTTGAACATGCTTTCAGTGCACGATGCTTTTGTTTATTTTGCTGTGGAATATTGTCTTTTCAGAAAACACCCAGGACAAGCAAATCCAGCGAGACGACGAGTACTTCGAAGGAGACAACGATAATGATCACAATATCGATAATGTGTGAAGTTGAGACCTCGAGCGATTTTCGGGGAAATTAGTTTTTATTAATAGGTAAAAGAGTTCAAATTAGATTCTAGAGTGCGAGTTCCTTGTATAAAAAATGGCCTGCAAAATTTGTATTCTGAGCATCTATAATGTGGAGCATTTGCTATTTCTGATATTAGTTCTTAAAAATACAGTAATTTCAAGCAAATATGTGTCTTTTTGCTATATTTTTAACAGTCTTTTAAAATTCATGAACAAAAGTAAGAGACGTAACTGTACAGTGTGTCACTAACTAATGAGTGGTTGAGATTTATTTTACCATTTATCTTAAATATTGTACCATTTTTCTATGATGCTAAATAATATATAAAATATTAACTATTTTATTGATGATTTGTTGACACATTAAGTAATCAACACGAACAAGTAAACACTATAAATTTGTAAAATAGGTATTTGACATGTCAAAATTGACAAATTATTGGGATGACACGATTTAACATATTTGACAAATTATTATAATTATATTCTTTAATTTGTGCTATGCATGTTATATTGGAATTAGAAATAATTAATTGTATAAGCGTGATTTTAAGATCTACTTTGAACATGACACAGATGATAATTGGTTGGGTTCTTCGACTAGGGATGGCAAAATGATCGGAA
>JAYMTA010001265.1:0-20861 GCA_036897625.1 Pelargonium cotyledonis
GGACTTACAGTGCAAGTAGAAACCGATTCAAACTCCAGTGGAAATGAGGCAAAACCAATATTAACAGAACCACTTGAACTCGAAGAGTTTGATTCTGTTTCTGTTACAAAAATTGAAGCCATGGGGAGTTTGGTCAAAAAGAGAGAGAGCCAAGAGAGTTACAGAGACAAAGAGAGTATTTTTGAGACAGAGAGAGTGAGAGAGATGAGAGAATGTTTTGAAAGAGACAGAAATCGAAAGAGACAGAGGAGAGGAGAGTAAAGTCAAGAACAGTATACAGTACACTATACACAACAATTTCAAAATAAAAAGTCAAGAGAGAGAAGAGAAATCAGAGAAGAGAGAATCAATATTCAATATCAATAATGACAACCAATGACTAGAGAGAGAAGAAAGAATCAATTTCAAAATTCAAACCTTGATCTTGATCTCGGATCAGATGGAAGAGAGCAAAGGAAAGTGAGAGAGAGAATGGATCATGTGGATGGAGAGAAACGAGAGAGAATCAGAGAACATTCTGGAAAGAGAAAGAGACAGAAAAGTGACAAGTCAATAGGGTTAAGAGAATATATATAGTTTAGGGTTAAGTGATAGTCTCCTTAGGGTTTTTAGCGGGCGGGCGGGTTGTAACCGGGTTGGAGAAATCCCACCCGTCAGCCGCACGCTATCTTAGCGGTAAGGGTTAATCTGGACTGTTAGATTAGGCGGGCTAGCGGGTGCGGGTTGGTAGCGGACGGTTTGCGGGCGGGTTGCACGGGTTCGCGGGTTAACGGTAAATTTTGAACAGCCCTAGTAGAGACCACTAATATAGATTTTGTAGATTAATTACAATTATTAAAACAACAATAATAAGACCAAGATCCATCACTACTCACTACACTACAAGTCTACAAGTCTACAAGTCAACACTACTATCTGCCATACGTGGTTCTCAATTCCCAATTCCCTGCCTCAAAAACAGCAAGAACAAACTTAAAATAAACACTTCTTTTCCCATGTTTCTCCTCCCAATTCCAAATACCAATAACTAACTGAGACTTAATCAAGCTAACGAAACGATGTTATTTGACGATTTAATTTTTACATCTATCAAAATGAATTTGTAAGTGTTTCGTACATATCATTATTTTTACGACTTGATTAGTCTCAATCAATAGCTCACTAACTTAAACTCGTTAATATAATTGATAACAAGTTACTAAAACGAGATGCAAATACTGTGCACAAATGTATGTTATTAAGGTTAATCTATGTTTATTCAGAACACTCCAAACCAAACAAACAATAGAACAGAACTCAACACAAGTGGACAACAGTGACAAATAGGTTTATTTTTAAAAACTGATCTAAATCTAATGAGCTATTGGCTGCTTCTCCGTGATCTCGTCAGCCGTGACGCTTGCAATCGTAATCGCATCCACAAATCAATCATTCATTTTCACTCTCACTGCCTGCCTATTTTTCTCGTTTCTGCATATGCGTGTGCTCACCTCCTCACCTCCTCACCTCTCTTGATTCTTTATTCTAAACTATAAATACCAGGCCATGCATGTGACTAATTTTCTCACGGGATCTCCAAGTTCTCCACTTTGTTTCAATTTCCTCCATGCCATTGCTTGCACCTTCTCAAGGTTGGTATACCCATTTTACTACTACTTGTTACTTGTATTGGGTCCTTTGGTTTATCTGTGTTGGTTAAGTGTAGAATGAGAAAGGAAAAGTTTTTGAATTTGGGTTTTGGGTTTCGGGTTTCACATTGTTTTAAAGTTGTGAACTTTTTATTCATATCTCAACTGGGTTGATTGAGTTTCTTTTGTTTTCCTCATTAATTGCTGTCTGTTCCCATTTCTTGATGTCCAGAGAGTTGTTGGAGTTCTTGTGATTTTTGTAAATTTTGTAATTTTTGAGTAATTGACATGGTTTGGTTTCTTCTGATTGCAGAAAGTGCATTGCTTGTGACTTTGGAGTCACTTAGCCTGGGGGAAGTTGAATTGAATGTGCACACACTTCATCAACTTATCATATTCAAAACAAGGTAGTCACTGTTTTGGGTGTGGTGATTGAAGATGGGTTTCGAGCCGCTGGTTTGGTATTGTCGGCCTGTGACAAATGGAGTTTGGACTAAGGAAGAGGACAGTGTTTTTGGTGCATATGCCCCCTGTGCACTTGATTCTCTGGTGATCTCTATTTCTCATTTGGTTCTCTTGGGCCTCTGTTTGTACCGGATTTGGCTAATTAGGACAAACTATAAAGTTCGGAGGTTTCGTTTGATGTCCAATTACTTTAACTACATACTGGGGTTGTTAGCTTCTTATTGTATTGCTCAGCCTGTATTGAGGTTGGTAATGGGTATTTCGATGTTTAACCTGGATGGACAGACTGGTCTTGCACCCTTTGAGGTTGGTTTTCTCTCCATTTTGGTTTCCTTAGTCTTTCTTTGAGTTTCCATATCCGTCTCATTGATGTGACTCTTGTCTTTGGAGTCTTGCATTATTGAATGTCTCAGACAAAAAACACATGCACATAAGTAAAATAGTTAAAAGCTTGTTAATTTTGTGCAATTAGTTCTGGTTTTCCAATGATCTGCTTTGTTCGCTTCTTTTTTCTCAAGCTGTCATGTCCATAACTGAATGGAGCTTGACAGCTTTACTAATGATTATTATAAGTCAATGGATATTCTAATTTAAACACGTATTATTTCTCTCACAAGTTTAAACATGGTAGACTGATCTATCAAAAACATAAATAACATTTCTTTTCTTCTGTAGATTGCTTCTCTGCTCATTGAAGCTGTTGCTTGGATCTCCATGCTGGTTATGATTGGTTTTGAGACTAAGATTTACATCCGCGAGTTTCGGTGGTATGTGAGGTTTGGTGTTATGTATGTGTTAGTTGGGGATGCCGTGATGCTAAATCTCATTCTTTCAGTGAAGGATTACTACAATAGGTTAGTTCTTTTGTTGTCATCAACTTTTACATCCTTGTCACGAGTGAATCTTGTATCTATATATTTTTGTTTCATATAAATTAGAAAGGAGTGCATTTATCAAGAACTGAGAAACAAGTATCTGATTGGAAGAAGCTCCGGTGGTGTTAAATTTCTTCAGAATGCACATTAACAGTTGGCAGTAAAATGTATAATTTTCTCTTCTGTTGCTTAATCCATAGTGAAGCAGCTTGCTTTAGCATAATAATATAGAAAACGATGACTATAAACAACCATACTCACAAATTAAAGTAGATGACCTCTTTGCAAAGCATGGGCATTGCTGCACAAAAATGACCAACTCCAGACCCCAAAATGATGGGAGCCTCGTGCACTGGCCGAATTTAGTAGCTAGTTTCTCAAAGAAAATCATAATATTCCGTTTTGACGTGTCTTTTTTTTCTGTCCCTTATACTGCAATTATGACTTTGTGTCATGTGAATAACAAACTGTAAATGTGCATGTACAATACGAACTTATATTTTGCTTACTCATGCAGTTATGCTCTGCACTCATACATCAGCATGATCTTCTGCCAGGTTTGTTGCTCATCTCTTGTACCTTTCTTCTTCTTACATTTACCTCATTGTGTACAGTCTTCCATGTCATAATATTACTAAGCCAGTTTCAGGCCTGGAACTGACTTCACAATTGGTTGCACTATTAATAGTGCATTGGAATATATAAGGGTTTAGCCTTTGTCTAAACTACTGACAGTAAGCCAATATCATAACTGCTTTTTTTTTTTTTTTTTCCCGTAAACGACTTCTATTGAAATTTGAAACTTACGGTAACATGTAAACAATTATGTGAAAAGGGCACAGAATGCTGACATGTTCAAACATTTGTCAGACATATTAACATGAACATATTAAAAGTGAAGCTTATTTAAATGTTCAAAGCTTGGCTACCTTACATGCATGATGAGGCTTAGGTTGATGATCCTAGTTTGGTTTGGATGCCAACCTCTCTGTAGATCTGTCTGAATCAATTGACAGGTCATTAGGCCTTATTTGGAACCAATCTTATACTTGGTCAAACCATTGCTAGCCCTGTTCTGGTCTTTTGAAGTGAAAACCATGACTGTGAATAATATGTCCAATACTCAGCACAGAAAGCATATGATCTATGCTCAGCCAGCTGACAGGGTTGAGGCTACAAAGTTTCAGAAATAATTTGAATATTTACATCTATTACTGTGGTTTACTTCAGCTCATTTCAGCGCATATGGAGTACTTTTTATATTTGTGGTTATTGGTATTCTGCAGATTTTATTTGGAGTTTTACAACTTCTTTATATTCCCAATTTGGCTCCTTATCTGGGTTATACAATGGTGCAATCTGAGTTCCATGACAACACTGAATATGAAGCACTTCCTGGAGGAGAACACATCTGCCCGGAGAGGCATGTTAACATATTTTCCAGTAAGTAGTTCTCAAATTGAGTGTCACAAATGACATCACACTTTTCCTTCAATTTATGATCACCTGTACAGTAATTTTGATCGTTGGCTAAATCTGACTTCACCTTTTCTACTTACTGGTGTTCACTGGCTCCTGCTAGAGATATATTTTGGATGGGTGACTCCACTCATGGAGCAAGGCTATAAAAGGCCCATTACTGAAAGGGATGTATGGAAGTTAGACACATGGGATCGGACTGAGACACTGATTAAAAAGTTTGTTCTGCTGCTTCTCTTTCATATTTTCTATGCAATTTATTCAAAGCACTATGGTCTAATATATATATATATATACGTATACATGTGTATATATTAATTGTGAGTTGTGACATTCTGCAGGTTCCAGAGATGTTGGGTTGAAGAATCAGTAAAGCCCAAGCCATGGCTTTTAAGAGCATTAAATAATAGTCTTGGAGGAAGGTATGGGTTGGCTTACATGAATTAAATGTATATTTTTCCTATTTCGGCTGTGATTTCATTTAAAATAGATATTCATAGTAATGATAATGTGTGCTTGTCATGTGCATCTATCTCACTTTCTTTCTTCTTCTTTTTTGTTTTTTCCGAACGAATTCTGTAGGTTTTGGTGGGGTGGCTTATTCAAGGTAAAGATCATCTTTCCTTATTCTGGATTCGGAAATTACTTCAAACTCTTGATATAAAAGGTGAAGAGAGAAACTAAAACAAAGAAAATGGAATCAAACAATTACACCATTCATGAAGGCCAAACACTCTAGTATAAAGCAATGGAATATCTATGATATTAAATCTGAAGGTACCAGTCATTAATCTATTGCATTATAAATGAGAAACTGTACGTAACTGATTAAACAAAAATTGTGGGAAGAGCAAGAGACAGAGTCCTTATAACATGAGATTTGACATTGTATCTTATTTTTTTAAATTACAAAAAAGGAATGTCGACAAGATATTTGGGTTATTTTCAACTTTCAAGCTAAAGTCCAACCTGTGTATGGTCAACCTGACGTATAATCATGGAGCGAAGTGACACAATTTAAAGCTCAATGATGTAGCTGAGGTATCAGTAATCATGGGTTGATTGTTGATTGATATGGCTTGATCCGTTGGCTTCTTCTGGGGTGTTACATTCAACCTTATGTGAATATTTCTCAGTTGAGAACTAGTTTTACTATGAAATATTTACATATGTTATTTTTGATCAGATTAAACAAAAGCCTATCTGAAATACTGATGAAAAATGAATAAACAAATAGCCTATCTGAAATGATGATCTCCCTTTTGTGGGGTGTATAATATGTGCAAGTTTGGATTCAATTGAAATAACAGAGATCCTATCAAATAGGACAATTTTATGGTTCTATAATTTGACAACACTTTTCACTTTCAATATTATTCTCCAGTATTGCTAGTTGACTTCTCTTTTGACAATTTTGTAGATTGGCAATGATCTTTCTCAATTTGTGGGGCCAATTCTATTGAACCATCTTCTAAAGGTTAGTTACTTCAGTGCTGAGGCTATTTGGATATATAAATTGTTACAGATCTCATCATTTATTGTTTAGGATTGTTTGGCTCTTCTAACTCATATTGTGCTAGTTAATCTGGATATTATTGATACATTAGCTACTTGTCATTTTTCATTTTGTGCGAAAAGCAATTGTATGCATCTTTGAAGCATTATGGACTACTGTTATGCTGATAAGTACTCTATGACCCACCAAGAGAATCTAATGATTTGATAATTTCTATGGCCACTCTGTTCAATTGGTTTTCATATATTAGGTCATTTCCTTTGTAGGTAAGTGATAACCCATCATATATTGCTTGTGCTTTTCTTGAAAGTCTCTAACTTCCTCCCCTTTTCTGTTTATGATATGTAGTCTATGCAACAAGGTGATCCTGCTTGGATTGGTTACATTTATGCCTTCTCAATCTTTCTTGGGGTGGTATGATTCCTTTCTCTTCTTTTAACTTCTTATAGATCCTTACTAAACATAAACAACAAATTATGTTGCATATCTTTTCTTTTCCTTCGGGAGAGGGAGCTGACAACTGTTAGGCATAGTGAGCGAATATTAAATGCTAGCACATGCACAGTTGGAAAATTTCCCTCTGCTATCTTTTGTTCATGTACTAGAGAGTAACAATATTACATGTTCTTTGAGAAAGAAATAGTATGCTTCTCTGTATCACATTCTGTAATGTGTAATCAATCAAAATTAAAAATATAAGGTTTATTCATGTTATTGACTTGTTGATTTTGATTGCAGTCACTCGGCGTGCTGTGTGAATCTCAGTATTTTCAGAATGTTATGCGTGTTGGATTTCGGCTGAGGTCAACTTTGGTATTGTTCCTGCTTCAGTAACTATGTTAATTTGGCTGCCCTTCAGTCATGCCCATCTGCTAAAGTTGCTATCTTACATTTTCCATCTGAATGCTAAATATGATTCATGAATTTTACCGTGATCACTGCTCACCTGACACCTCCCTACAGTATCTATCATGTGGCTATAAATGCTTTTAAGGATTGCATCCCTCCTTCCCATTTCATGTATCTTCTATACTAAAATGGATGTCTTACGCATAGTGTTCACTTTCCTTTTTTGATAATAAATTACAGACTTCTCCAAAAGCATCTCTTAAACTAGTTAGTTCTAACAATTTTGAGCTTGTTATGACAAGGGTGCTAGCAGAAATTGGAAAGCCAATCACTAACAGATTTATCCTTCATGTTTACAAAAGGTCAAATCGGATATTTATTCATGAGACGGAGAGAATATTTGTTATAAAGTTGAATTTCACCTTGTTAATTCCTTGGTAATCAAGGATACAGAGGTACGATAAAACAGATCCTGTTCAAGGTCATACCTTGTTTATTCGTGAGACGGAGAGGATAGGATATTTATCTTGAATTACATTAGTTATATTTATTATAAGCAGTATCTTACTTGTCTTTGACTGTTTTTCTCTGTAGGTGGCTGCTATATTTCGAAAATCTTTAAGACTGACCCATGAGAGCCGGAAGAATTTCCCTTCTGGAAAGATAACAAATATGATGACGACAGATGCTAATGCACTTCAGGCATGTTTTATTTCAACAATTTATATATGGCAGATTAATGAAGGAAAAGAAAATGAAATTGGCCTAAATAAAAGATCTTTAAGTTGCTTAAAATCTGAATTAATGCTAATATACCCTTCACATTTTTTCAGCAAATATGCCAACAGCTTCATGGATTATGGTCTGCGCCATTCAGAATCACTGTTGCCATGGTTCTTCTTTACCAGCAACTAGGTGTTGCTTCACTTCTTGGTTCATTCATGCTAGTTCTCATGCTTCCGCTACAGGTAAACAAGTTCTTTTTGGCCTTTTCTATTTCTAATAATGTGATAAGAACTATCCAGCCTTAAGAGCTTAGGCTTTGGGGTTGGAGAAAATGTTTATTTTTTATTTATTTTAAATGTGTTTAAATTGATAATTATTTTGATCAGATGCAGACATGTCAATAAGTGCTCATCACAAAAATCAGTGATATACTGCTCTATCAACAGTAGCATAGAACATTCATTTCTAGGAAAAAAATAACGCAACATGCCAACTCGGAGTGTCCTTTTAGGTCGTTTTTTTGGTGTGTTCTGCTCTCCTTTGCCAGTTGATTTTTGGATACATAGTATACCAGAGAAGTTTTGGGCTCTGTGCCTTAGTTTTTCCCATGATTAGTGTTTTAGTAATTACCTGGACCTAAGCTAGTATTAAAAAATTAAGAGAATCTAGGAGATTGGATTTGTTCTGATGTCGATTTTCACGTCTCTTTTATTTATGGTTTTGGTTTCTTCATATGTCCTGTAAAAATTCTGACTTCTATCTTTTATTTTGTCCACCCAGACATTCATAATTAGCAAAATGCGGAGACTATCAAAGGAAGGTTTGCAGCGCACTGACAAAAGAGTCAGCCTTATGAATGAGATTTTGGCTGCCATGGATACTGTGAAGTATGGCCCAACTAAAGATACTTCAGCCTTATACTTAACGTAAAATTTAAGTGGAAGACTATGGATTTTCTGACTATGCTTAATATGTTTCAGATGTTATGCATGGGAGAAGAGTTTCCAGTCTAGAATTCAAGTCATTCGAACTGACGAGTTGTCGTGGTTCCGTAAAGCGCAATTACTACAAGCTGTATGGAACTTAACTTAATATTGGAAATATTCTGCATGCATCTATCTGTTTCATGCATGCAAAATCACCATATTGTGGCCTAGTGGCCACGTAAGTGTTACTGTATTAGTCATTCTTTACTAGTACTTTGCTTGCTGGAAAGAAGTGAAGTTGATATAAAAACGTGTTTTACAAATACATGGTTATGTGAGTAGTTTACATAGACAACTACCTCATATGCTTGACATATATGTCTTGTTAAAGCACACTTGGCAAGTACGCATCTGCAGCTTCATCTATTTTGTATAGGATGTTGGTTTGACCAAAGTCCTTTAGATGCAGAATGTTGAGTTTCATATTTTAATCTTTATGCTGGCTAGATTGCATATGTAGTTGTACGTTCACACTAAAAATTTAGTTGCATGAGCAGTTCTACATGATTTTACTGCACTAGGTGAGGCTTTGTCATCAAGAAAAAAGTTATAGTTAGTGACACCATAATCTAGGTAACTGATGCAGGAAAACTTCATTCATGACGCATGACAAAAGAAACTAGACATGAGATGTAGAAACTCACTGACATTTGCATTACCTCTTCCATATAGATGACTAACATCAATCAGAACTAATTTTTTCCTTTGAGCTTGTTAGAGTAATATAAGAATATTATCCCTGAGATTATTCTTGCATGTTACTATATATATATACTATACTATTAATCCCTTAGTTTACCCTTGTGTTTAGTAAACCTCTATTAGCTTATAAATGGGCTCTCACTTTTAGTAATTCAATATTGTCAATAATAAAATTTCTATTATTCATGTACAGAGCTAGCATTCTACATCTGCATGACCATTCACTCTACAACTTACAATGATAATGTTATTAATTGAGGAAGTATTGAATGCAAAACTGATAATGTGATGTCTTTTTTTAGTTGTCATTTCCTAACATATTATAATTTTGTTGCAGTTCAACAGTTTCATACTTAATAGCATCCCAGTTATTGTGACAGTTGTCTCATTTGGAACTTTCACTCTGCTTGGTGGGGATTTGACTCCTGCAAGGGCATTTACATCACTATCTCTGTTTGCAGTGCTTCGGTTTCCTTTAAACATGCTTCCCAATTTAATGTCTCAGGTTGTCTTTTTCTCCTCTATAAGAATTATATACAGTTCTGTAGAATCTTCTTTTTTTCTCTTTCCGTGGAAGAATATTATAAGGAACAATCTGATGTTAAAAGTGGCATACACTCTCAGGATTAGGGTGTCTAAACATCTTAATTCATTTTCTTAAATTTGCAGTAATACTCAAGTTGGTTGTATTGGCTTTTGGGGATTTATTATAGTACTTTTTGTTTGACAGGTTGTAACTGCAAATGTATCATTACAACGTTTGGAAGAACTATTCTTAGCTGAGGAGAAAACTCTTGTACCAAATCCACCTCTTGAATCAGGGCTTCCGGCCATTTCAATCAAGGACGGGTACTTTTCTTGGGACTCAAAGGTATGCTCGTTCAAGATTTTTTTTCTTTCTTTCTAATGTGCTTAGTTTTACTTTTATAGTTAAGAGATCATATACTATGGAGTGTGTTACAAATTGCTAGTTTGGGGCTTCCATTATCACTTGTTCTGTTTCTAGAGAAAATATAGGTTGAGCTTTCATTTGAGAATATTGGGGCCTACCTGGTAAAGTAAAGATGAGTCCTAATTGTTATTATTTGGCTTTGGCCCACCTTACATATCCAAACACTACAAGAAGACTCAGATACAGAATCAACTATGCTTATTGGGATTGATGATGCTACATTGCTACAAATCTAGTAGATTTCAACTATGCTTATTTCCTATATGAAGCGACAAGTATTATATATGCTACATTTTTCCAGGCAAAGGAGCCCACATTATCAGGTATCAATTTGGACATACCAGTTGGTAGCTTAGTTGCAATAGTTGGTGGTACAGGAGAAGGCAAGACATCACTGATTTCAGCAATGCTTGGGGAGCTGCCTCCTGTGTCAGATGCGAGGGTTGTTATCAGAGGCACCGTTGCCTATGTTCCTCAAGTTTCTTGGATTTTCAATGCTACTGTGAGTTGCAGCATCCTTTTACATGCTATCGACTTAGGTCTTTGTGCTAAATACCACCACTAATAAACATGTTTGGCTTTCTAATGAATCTTAAGGTCATTTCTTACTTCATTCATGTTTCTGACCAATGCAATCCATCTATATAGGTACGCGATAACATTCTATTTGGATCTGAATTTGAATCAACCCAGTACTGGCAGGCTGTTGATGTAACTGCATTACGACATGACCTTGAATTACTTCCAGTTAAGTGTATACATTATGACATTTCAGTTAATTCCCATTAAAAGGTTTATACACCCTGAATTTAGTATTTATCTCGCTACTTTTCTCAGGGCCATGATCTGACAGAGATTGGTGAACGAGGGGTGAATATCAGTGGTGGACAAAAGCAAAGAGTTTCCATGGCTAGAGCTGTATATTCCAATTCAGATGTATACATATTTGATGATCCTTTAAGTGCTCTAGATGCTCATGTTGCACGACAGGTATAACTTCAGTCACAGCAGTAAAATATCTTCTCATAATTATATTTTAATCAGTATTAGGTCTTCTGTTACATTATACTTCCTGGGGCATAGCTTGCAATCTTGAGTATTTAGAAGTGATGTTTTTCAATTTTCATAATTTTTTAGGTCTAACCTCATCTCTTATCAGGTTTTTAACAATTGTATCAAGGAAGAGCTTCGAGGAAAAACTAGGGTTCTTGTCACAAACCAGCTACATTTTCTTCCTCATGTGGATAGGATTATCCTGGTATCTGAAGGTATGGTTAAAGAGGAGGGAACCTTTGAGGAGCTTTCAAAAAATGGCATGCTATTCCAGAAACTGATGGAGAATGCAGGGAAAATGGAAGAGCAAGTAGAAGAAGAGCAAGATACTAGCCATGTTGATCAGAAAAAATCAAAAACAGATGGCAATGGGGTTGTGAATGAATTGACAAAACAGGAAAGCTCCGTAAAGAAAGGGAAACGAGGTAAATCTGTGCTTATTAAGCAAGAGGAGCGGGAGACAGGTGTTGTCAGTTGGAAAGTTTTAATGAGGTAATTTAGTGTACTATTTAAAAGTTTACAAGTCATATGCCTTTGTTTTGTCACTCTTTCTAATTTTATGAACCTCACAATCAACTTACTGTTTCCAATTGCATAATCTGTATAACACCTTACCATTTAATCTCTAAAGAGTGGCAACAGGAGTGTGTCTTATGTCTAGTCTTCATGCTGTGGATACAGTTAAGAAGGAATTGCCAACAATGGGATATCCTTATTCTTCTTGGGATACTTCTATGCATGATATAACTTATCTTCTGAGCGTTCTTCATGTAAACCTATAAAATAAAATGCTTATGATATGCCACACAAAACTCTTTATGTAAACTATGTTGAAGAACTCAATCTGTTATACCTTATATGGTTCTTGCAGATACAAAAATGCGTTAGGAGGTCTGTGGGTTGTCATGATACTCTTTTCATGTTATGTGTTGACGGAAGTTCTTCGAGTTTCAAGTAGCACATGGTTAAGTGTTTGGACAGATCAAAGCACTTCAAGAAGTTATAGACCTGGATACTACATTCTCATTTATGCACTGCTTTCATTTGGTCAGGTGTGTATTGCAGTTTTTAGATAATTCTCACAAGTATTAGTTTTATCTTTGTAATTTGGCTCATCCTTCACTGAAGTTTATCTGAATGCCTAATGAAATGTATATTTTTGGAATATTGTTCTTCAACCAACCAAAGAACTTTCCTATTTCTTAGATTCAAGTTATTATGAAATAAGAAAAAAAAAGAGATGTAACAAAGGTAAATTTCTGTAATTGTTACGAAGTTGAACTGCTTACCTTTGTTTGCTGGATTCAGGTAACGGTGACATTATCAAACTCTTTTTGGCTGATCACTTCAAGTCTTCGCGCAGCCAAAAGATTGCATGATGCCATGCTGAGTTCCATACTGAGAGCTCCCATGTTATTTTTCCATACCAATCCAACCGGAAGGTTAATCAATAGATTTGCAAAGGATCTCGGTGATATAGATCGCAATGTTGCCAATTTTATGAATATGTTCCTTGGCCAAGTGTGGCAGCTTGTTTCAACTTTTGCACTGATTGGCATCGTGAGCCCAATATCCCTATGGGCCATAATGCCACTCATGATCTTGTTTTATGCAGCCTATCTATATTATCAGGTATGTAAAATATGATAATTATTCTGTTACCTATATATACACTATATCTCACCTATCTACATCATTCAGTTTCTTGTTTCCCCAATTAATTATTTATACATGTTTTCCAGAGCACTGCCCGGGAAGTAAAACGTCTGGATTCCATCACCAGATCTCCTGTCTATGCACAATTTGGGGAAGCATTAAATGGTTTGTCGAGCATTCGTGCATATAAAGCATATGATCGCATGTCCAACATTAATGGAAAGTCCATGGATAACAACATCAGATTCACCCTTGCAAACATTAGTTCAAATCGGTGGCTCGTTATAAGGTTGGAAACTTTAGGAGGCGTAATGATTTGGTTGACTGCAACCTTTGCTGTCATGCAGAATGGAAGAGCAGAAAACCCGGCATTATTTGCCTCCACAATGGGTCTACTCCTCAGCTATACTTTGAATATCACAAATTTGTTGAGTGGCGTTCTTAGACAAGCAAGTAGGGCTGAGAACAGTTTAAATTCTGTAGAGCGTGTTGGAACATATGTAGATTTGCCTTCCGAGGCTCCTCCAGTGATTGAGAGCAACCGCCCCCCACCTGGTTGGCCTTCATCAGGATCAATAAAGTTTGAGGATGTTGTCCTGCGTTACAGACCTGAACTTCCTCCCGTCTTGCATGGCTTATCCTTCGCAATTTCTCCAAGTGAGAAGCTAGGAATAGTTGGAAGAACTGGTGCGGGAAAATCTAGCATGCTCAATGCATTGTTCCGGATTGTAGAGCTGGAAAGTGGAAGTATTGTGATTGATGGTTGTGACATCACTAAAATTGGACTGATGGATTTGCGGAGAGTTCTCAGTATAATACCACAATCACCTGTTCTTTTCTCAGGTACGCCTCTTTAAATAATTGAACTTTCAGTGACATGACTTTTGAGCATGAGTTTATAAATTGGTCATAAAAGTTAGTCATGTTGATTCTTCTGCTGCCTTATCCATTCTTGTACTAGGAGGTTGTGCTCTAGTCTTTTGTTTGATATTCGCAGAGTAAAATGGAGAAGCATGGTACATTCATTGCATGTTCTCAAGTGTTGTTGGAGACTTGGAGTATAAAGTTAATATTGGGCCTTAAACTATTAGCTTAAACTTTTTGTTAAGTTGGTCCTCTACGTGGTATCGTAGCCTTGTAGACTTAGAGGTCTAAAGTTTGAGCACCCTGATTAAAAAATATTAAATTTCCAGCACAGGGCAAAAAGAAGACCTATGCAAATCTAATGCTTATTTTTGTTGTGTTTAGGTACTGTGAGATTTAATCTTGATCCTTTCAGTGAACATAATGATGCTGACCTTTGGGAGGCTTTAGAAAGAGCCCATCTGAAGGATGCTATTAGGAAGAACTCTTTTGGTCTAGATGCTCAGGTATAAACATGATATCTAATTTTATCTTGATGTCCTGTGAAGCAAATTTGATCACTATATATTCGAAGTAGATAGCTTTTGAATATGCACGATCATGTCCATGTCCACGGCTAATGATATAAGTATTACAATCATGTAGACGTATAATTTGATCAATATCTCCAGGTTTCTGAAGGAGGGGAGAATTTCAGTGTTGGTCAGAGGCAGCTATTAAGTCTTGCTCGAGCATTGCTACGTAGATCGAAGATTCTTGTTCTTGATGAGGCAACTGCTGCTGTGGACGTTAGGACTGATGCTCTCATCCAGAAAACCATTCGTGAAGAGTTCAAATCATGCACAATGCTTGTGATTGCTCACAGACTAAATACCATCATTGATTGTGACCGCATTCTTGTGCTTGATGCTGGACAGGTATAGACAGTTGAATTTAGCTTTCTCGTAAATTTCACCGTTAAATCTGCCTAGCAAGGTGTAGTTAATGAAATGCAGATAAATTTGTATTCTATGTATCAGCCTCTCCAATTTATGTTACCTTCTTTTCAGGTTCTGGAACATGATACCCCAGAAAAATTGCTGCTAAATGAAGATAGTGCATTTTCTAGGATGGTACAGAGCACTGGAGCTGCAAATGCCGAGTACTTGCGTAGCTTAGTACTTGGAAGTAAAGACAACATTAATGACAGAGAAAGCAAGCAACGTGATGGCCCGAGGACATGGATGGCTTCTTCTCACTGGGCTGCTGCCGCCCAGTTTGCCTTAGCGATAAGCCTCACTTCTTCGCAGAATGACCTTCAAAGACTGAATATTGAAGACAATAACAATATCCTCAATAAAACCAAGGATGCAGTTGTGACTCTGCAGGGAGTTTTGGAGGGAAAGCACGATGAAGCTATAAATGAATCCCTACAAGAGTACCAGGTTCCTAGAGATAGTTGGTGGTCAGCTCTCTACAGAATCGTCGAAGGTACCAATATTATATAACCGCCCTGCATAAATTTGTCCATCCTCAATGACTATTCATAACATATACACCAGTGATTATGTATGCATGATCTTTCCTGGTTGCCTACATCTTGTATTTGTAGCTTCTTTACTTACTGGAGATAAACACCTTTTAGCTGTTCACTAATCAATTCTTGTTTATTTCAGGTCTAGCTGTGTTGAGCCGGTTGTCTCAAGACAAGCTCGAACATGATTTTGAAGACAGATCCCTAGACTGGGACGATGCTTAAATATTGAAGGCGAGCTTTGAGTTTCTTCTGATGACAGATAAGAGACATTTTCCTGCAGTGTTATGTTGAACTGATGTTTAGCAGATATTGTCAAATGTATTTATGGCAGGCATTGCTGTTCTAATAGCAAGAAATTGTATAGAGATGCCTGTCTATTGCTGTAATTATTCGCCATAAGTAATGAAGTCCATTTTAGTAAAACTGATATCCATTTTACCTTCGGTTGTGCTGCAATGCAGGACTTTTCTCGGGCTCTGAGAAAATTGCATGAGCTGCAAAAATTAAATGACCGTTGAGCAAACAAAGGTTTTAAAATAAAATTGTCAAATAAACAGACCTGTACTAATCAGGTGGAAAAAAAGTTTTGGGGTGAGAAGAAACAAATTTCATTTCCGTGTAGTTTACAAGCATTCCTCGATATGTTGAGTCCTCAATGACAAATTCTTACAGCAATAATATTCCATCGAATCGCTCATATTCAACCTTCTACACAAATCATATCTGCTAACCTACACAAACTCACTATAGTTAATTAAAATCCCTGATCATGTCACCAGGAATTCGGAAACACCAGCAATCCAACCAATGACTCAGAGACTAAATTCAGTTGAGTTTCCATTACTCTCTGAACAGTTAACGTTTTCTGATCCATCATTAAGGCTATCTGCCGGTTCATCATGGCCATGAATGACCTCGAAGGCTTGAATGCAGGCACTAGAGAATCCCATCAAAGCCTGGAACACACTGGGGAGGGTGGTTTTCAGGTTATTCAAAATCATGGCTCTAGTAACCTGGACTGAGTTTGCATATTTTTCTTTCTCACAATCCACATGTTTCCTTAAGGCCTCGGTTTTGGCACGCTTAATTGATAAAGGATGTCGAGGGCTCAAATTAGAGGGTACATCTCCAACAGGCACACTCCCCTCAAGCTTATGTTCCATCTCAGTCAGCAAGCATAACTCCTTTTGCAACTTTTTCTCGAGCTTATCAGATCTTTTTTGAAGGCCATGTTCCTCTACCATTTGTAAGAATATGGAGTGGATAGCAGACAAGAAGCTATCAATAGCCTCCGAGGCTACCTGAAATGATCAAGAGCGGAGAGAAGTTCACCCTTATAAATGACAAATATGATCATGCATAAATAATGCTTTTACGGCTAGAAATTCTCTGATGATCAATCACATTAACATGCATGACTCAGAAATAGGAACATTTACAGAAGCTAAACATAAGAAAATATGAAATGAGTACCTTATCAGGTAATTTGTCAAGGGTAAGCAGCCATTTTTCACATAAAGCACGAACAGCAGATAAGCAATTACTTTGCTGATGATCAACCACAAGGCCGTTAGTGAGTTGAATCCACCTGCAGAGAGTTCTTACATACTCCCTTTGGGACTTCACAACCTTGCAGAAGCTGTTATACCAATTAGTGACCTCAGTTTCTAGCTGAACAATGGCCTGGCGATGGTAGTCAGTTGTTGGGCTCATGTTTTGATCATTGGTTAGATGATTCATCTGCTGAGAAATGTGATTCTGAACTTGATGACACTCATACATCGTTCTCCACATATGCATCAGCCTACAGAAAATATTCAAGAAAAAAGATAATTGAATGTGAGGACAGAACCATGCACAGTTCATACAAAGGGGATTGCGCCCAATGCCAACGAAAGAAACTTAAGGCAAGTTGGGAAGCTCATCTTAGCCTGTAAAAATATGTAAAAATCAACATATTTCCATTGGAAATTTGGATGAAGTGCATTACAATAATTTTCAAACCAGAATATGCAGTTCATTGTTCAGCTCCTTTGTGTTTACCATTCTGGCAAACCTGGTTTCTTCAACCAATAGCTGGTCCAATTGTACATTTCCCAAACTATACATTTATTTATCAGGAGGAAAATAAAAATCAGCAAAACTAATGGATAAATGACGCTAGATCTTAATTTTGACACCATCATCATTATTAACACATAATTTGACATCAACTACCGTCAACATGGTTAAGTTTCTAGCACAAAAGCCTAAGCTTTTAGGTGGAGTAGCACAACACTCAGTCAATGTGGGATACTTTACCAACCTGTTTTAACTTTTTAAATAATAACTCCTGGAGAACTTAATAATCATTTCACCATCCTCATCTTGGAGAATTGAATAAACTACTTTCAGATAGGTACAGACACACGTTCTAGGAGTTTTAAAGAGTACTTGTGCAAATATAAATTAGTGTCATTCCAGCAAGAGCTAATAATATGCACTCGTCATATCAATACCAATGTCTATGACTCATACCCGGATGTTATTGCGATCAGCTGAGGAAGCAGCTCTTCATCAATAAGCTTCAATATAGACGAGCAAGTCATACTTATTGATTGCTCCAGAAATAAAACATCAGATTGCAAACTCTCAACACCCAATCGAGTTTTTTCAGTCCGGGTCCAGTCATGATTTTCATCTTCCAGTTTTTGCAGTAACATCAATTTTCTCCCATGCTCTAACTTTGTTATCTCTTCGTCCTGCGTAATTTTAGAATTATCCAAGGTAAGTGAGGATGGCTAGAAAACAAATAATGGGGACAAACTGCAGGAAAAACAAGACAAAAGGAGACATATTTGAAGTTCAAATAGAGAATCTACTTTTCCACAACAAGCTCTTTGTCCACCATTACATGTTCAAAGGTAAATTGAAGTCATTGATACTCAACAGTCAACACTATGGCACAGTTCTTATCAAGGGACACAAATATATGTTATATGTACATTGTACACATAAATTGATCAGGATTTAAAATAGATTTGTGATATATATAAAACATATCAGAATATCCAGATCTCAAAGAGTTGCATAGGGAATAAGATATTACAAAAGGTATGTTGCTTTTATATATACTGATATAAGATATTGCAAAGATCTCAAAAGGTATGAAAAGATAAGAAGCACAAAGGGAACTAAAAAGAGAATATATCTGGAGTCTGAAAATTCTAAATCAACAATCGACACTTTGGGTATGTTCATCAGCATAAATTTTACCATAAATACCAGTGACAACCAGAATATTGAATGCAAGCCTAAAATTTGCTAACACAGATGGTATAATGCCGTGTTTAAACACAATACATATGAACAGTTCAATTGGCCAAGGTACTCAATTTCAAAGGAAACGAGAGGCTGCAAAATCAAATGAATAGTTTGAACAGTTCCTAATTATAGCAATATATTTATACTAGACTGCAATAGCATTAGGATCATTCATTTCCAAAGGCCTAGGAGGCCAGGACGTGTGCGCATACAAAAGGTAACACACCAAATTGTGTATTTTATCATTGATAAGAATTTTTGAAGCAGCAATAACAATTGGATACAGCTAACCATTGTTCCATAAATAAAAGTATATTAAAAAGGAGGGGCCTGCACGAAGCACTCAGCCACTCACCATTGTGGGATCTGGGTATGATCATTTATGTACGCAACCTCACCTCTATTTTCGTAGTGAGGTTATCCCTAACTTGAACAAATTAGCAACCTTAGCATTGCACCAAGGCTCACCCCTCTACTAACCATTGTTCCATAAAAATATAAATAAATAAATAAAACAAATATTTAATATGCAAGAAGGTTTCAATAGTTCACTAAGCCAGAGAGATTGTTAGTTTAACTTGACAGCAAGTGTTCTTTACCTTTCCTAATTCCTGCTCAAGTTCAAAGTTTATAGCTATTGTCATCTTCAACAAGTAGCAGAACGCATAAGTGTAGCTAGATAGTCAGCTTTATCATCCATTTCTTTCTGAATGAACTAGCTTCTACAAACTCAAATTTTACTAGTTATCTTGTCATGAATGCAACAATGAGTAAGAGTAGTTTGTACTTTACTGTTCCACCATTTGCCCTAGGCATCACATTATGTGATAACTAAAGGGAAACATTAAGATCATATTCTGCTTGAGTTCATCAGTCCAAATAAAGATTATGCCATGAATTCTCATGCACAACTTCGCTAAGATAATTTAGTTCAAATATAAAAATACCTTCACTTCCTTATAGAGCTTTTTCTCTGTGGCATATAACCTTTCAAGTGTAATTCGATGAGCTCCTGGCCTGCATGGTTCACTAGGATCACCAGCTTCAACAAAATCTCTTGAAAATTGAAGAGACTTCGAAGACCAGCTCCATGAGAATGCACTGAAAACCTTTGCAGATTGGCTTCTCTTTCCTGCAAATGGAAAGTTAGAACTTTTTCAAAAGAAGTTAACGAATATTTCAGTTAATTGAAGACCTAACAAACTGGATAGTTTATAAGAACACACAATGGCAAAATGCATGTAGAAGGAGGACAAGATATAAATCCCTAATAAGATATTGAATATGTAAAGCCCAGATCAAATACTACGTAAGAATATTTATCAAAATAAATAAATAAAAGAAACTATCAGACTGACAACATGTGATGATTAGATATTAAAAAATGCCACCTTTGTAACCCAATCCTTGACCACATTAAATACAAATTGCTCAAGTACTCCATGAAATATAAACAATGCTCTCAATGTAACAAAAAAATTGGTATGCAAAAGGAAAACTAATCAGAAAAGACAACTTAAGAGGCAAACACTTTTTCGGATGCAATACATTCCCAACAGAAAAGCACGTCATGTGCAATCTAAATGTATGGATCACTTGGTATCTGATGTTTAGATATGATGAAGTTAGTTATTTCAAACTATAAATATACCATGTGGAACCTCATTTGGGATGAAATTGACAAACAAAAATGAAGAAACAACAAAGACAAAATGATTCTAACTTAGAATGCTAACGCATTAATACACTACAAAACCAAAGGTAAGAAGATCAAAAGCAAAGACATTGCAAATATGTACGAAGGTGCTATGAATTATGTAAGCTTTCAAAAATTAAATTCCTTAGTATCGAGGGGATTCATATAGAGTGACAGCATCAAAGTAAGTTCTGTATAGATGAAAGGAGCTCATATTTACTTTTGTTTTCTTTGATGTTAGATGGAAGAGAAGTATAGTCACTGCTTATGTCCATTAGAACAGCTATTTCCTTTGCACCAGCTGATGCTTTCAGGAAATAATCATCTAACTCCTTAACGATACCCTCCAAGGTCTTCTTGCTCTCCCGGGCCCCCCCAGCCATATCTGTGGTGTCTCTAATGCACCAGCTCATCAATGACATATTATCATTAACTAAAGCTGCACTAGGCAGTTTCTTAGTCAGCGAACTTGAAGTGTCATTGACAACACTTTCTTCCTGGTTTTCTTCCACAAATTCTGTGTTGGACTGTGCCCAGTTTTCCTCCTCAACTCGGTCAATTGTTTCACCCGTCGGCTGGCCATGTTGTGATGAAG
>JAYMTA010001266.1:0-20856 GCA_036897625.1 Pelargonium cotyledonis
ATAATATAATATAAAATAATAAAAAGATATCCAAAAAAGGCACTATTCTTCATAATGAAATCCTAACAGTTATTAAAAATATATTTAAGCAATGTAAAGGCAGTTTTCTTTAAATGTAAAAGGCAGTATGATCAAATGCTGCTATGGTATTTTAGTTGATATATGGAGACAGTACACCAGAATCCTTAGATCAAGTCATGCAGCCAGCTTACTTTTGGAAATAAACCAGGGTGGTCCGCAATGCGTTGAGCAAGATTGAGAGCAGCTATTGAAGGGGTAGACTCCCCAACGGTAAGGTGGTTAAAATAATATGATGCCAAATTATCCACAGCAGATGCACACTGCAATACATATGTAATATTTTAGCATTGGAAGTAATGTATTATCCAACATAAATGACATAATCAAAACACTTCAAAATAACTTGCTCATCAGCTGAAAACCAGCTGATGAAACACCAATATGATTTACAGAGAGTTATACAAACCAGAGATGAGATGTTGGCGTTTGGTACTTTAAGGCCAGCTTCAAGCGATCTAGCAATATACATGAAGTAGCTTGTTTCCAAATTTAAAATGAAAACTAAATGGCTTTTCAATAGAACCTCCAATAATGCAAAGTATGCTGCAGTGAGCTGTAAGAAGGAATTTTTAGAACGCAATACAGTAGAAACAACAAAGACAAGTGTTCAACGTTAAGTGTGAAATGTCATATTGCAACTCAAATTTAAATATCTTCATTCTCTTTTTCACCTGATCACATCCACAAAACAATAGTATCACACAATGCAAGAGCACTTGATCGCGCGCGCGCACACACACACACACAAAGGGGACTGGTGGACAAGCAAATAAGAGGTAAGGGTTCAAAACTTTCAGAGATAGTAACTATGTTTTGATTGAAGATATCTTGAATTCAAGACGCTTGCTTTACAATTGTATTATCTTGTGAGGCACAGAGGTAAGAGTTACAGCATATATTAGTGCATACTATTCAAATATCTTGCTCAGACCACAAAGACTGAATCCAATTTGCCAAAATCCCAATACTACCCTAATTGAGTGTAAATAACCTATTTTTTCTTCTTTTTTCATTTCTCATTCTAGTATACTTTTGTTGTACTTCAATTTCTCTCTCTCTTATATTTATATTTGGTAAAAGTATGCTTTAAAAGTTTTTCTTTTCAGGCTACTGGAGCATGCAATCTTGTACCTGATAGTAGGTTTGCCGGTATGTGGCCTAGATGAACTGGAGAAAGAAGGCTGACTGCAGGAGAATACAGGTACTTAAAGTAGATATAGTGGTAACAGACATCCAACTAAATATGGTCAGAGTTGTACTAACTGCCGTTCTTTAAAACCTAAGAAAACTAGATTCTAGGCCATGATAGATTCTCACATTAGAGTTGATGAAAAACAATTGGATTTAAGAGTTCCCAAGCAAGACCTGAGTGAACTCCTATGAAGATGTTGAGATGGATAACCATGCATGAAAGGTTGTAGGTGTGGTTGGAAAACTTAAAAGGAATATATTTCCATAATGTTGTCTCCAACTGAGGGATAAACAAAGTAGCAAACACCATTCTCAGATTTCAACTTAAAAGCATATAAACTGATCCAATGCCCACACGAGACACTCAAACTTTCATGAGATCATGGAAAATTATATAATAGATGGAAAAGGCGACATTGCTTGCTTAGGAGTGACAGAACAAATTTACTTACCTATACACCATCTTAAGAGTTTAGTAAATTATACAAGACTTAAATTTTTTAGAAGAATCCCTCATCATCAATGAAAAATCCACAAGACAAGGAAATGACATTATTAGTAATTAAAAAAAAAAGGAAAATCGATCTGCTATAAAGTGATGCAGAAAGGACATCTCAACATAAATTAATATTTGACACTGCATGGAATAAGGAAGATTACCAGGACTAACAGATGAAATACTCAATAATTAGACACAGATTATATTTTGTATTGGAATGATTGGTATCACATGAAAACCCCAAGCTCCTGAATAAACAAAACAAAAATCACTGAAAAAATGCAAGCAATGCAGGTCAGAACTTGTACCTTCCGATATGCCAGTAAATCTGCCAAAGGAATTGTGATTGCCATCTTCACAGCGATATCAAGAGCATCAACAAGAGCTCTATCACCATAAAGTTCAAACACGCCATAGTTGACATAGTTTCCAGAGAGTGCTGTAATACAAAAATAAACCATAGAGATGAAGTAGAAAGAACACCATTAAAACTTTTGTTCATTAAATTTAAATTGCATGATAGTATGGTTAACATACAGGTAACCGACTCTGCTTTAATATAATAACTTCAGACAACATAAATGTTTTACCGTTTTCCTAGTTATATATGTACATGTGGATTTTTCCTTTCTGCCTCTACTATATGCAATAAATACTAATGTAAGAAATCAATGTAGATGTGCTGAAGGGATCTTTGGCATTTAGTTGAACACAAACAATAAAAACACACAATCACATACTTTCAAATCATGTATAGAAACAAGCTGAGAAATTAATACAAAGAATGAAGAGATGAGTACTGGAGAAAAAAACATTTATAAAAACAAGCTGAGAAATGGTCAGAAGAAAAAAAATCAACATTTTCCCTTCTGCTATTCAGCTTGCCATCTTGGGATGTAATTTTGCTCCACATTAGCAAGCGTTTTTTAAGCTTCACAATTAATCCTTGAAACTAGGGATGATAACTGGAAGTACTAAATTAAAAGAGAATTGATCACAAGGGATAAACCACCAGCACCAATTTCCGAGCACATGTACCCAGAAACTTATGGCAGAGTAAATAAACAGAACCAAGGTTGTTTTCATTTAGAAGTTCAAACAAACAAATTCATGTATGTATCAAACATCCAATGGATGTTTCACTTCCCTATGTTTACAAGGGCAACCAAGGAAGACTGTATTCCAAGATATAGACCTGACGGATTAAACATAGAAGTCCCAATAAAATATTAAACTAATAAAGTACAACAGTCTAAACAAATTTACACACAACCACCCAACAAATCTAAAAACAGAGAAGAAATTAAACGTATACCTTTTGTAAGAATACTCCAACAAATCCAAATTCCCTTGTACTTGAAGGCATACATATTTGCCCGATTGGGAAAAGACAAAACCCTTGCTCCATAAGACACAATCAGTTTGCTGACTTCCCGGAAGAGCAATATTCCATTGGGAGATGATGGATCAAAGGTCAATCGTTGGGATTTGTTCAACACCAACTCAGCCATGAATTTCAACAAAGGGGTTGTTACCTGTATCATATTCTTGTATAAAATATTCATTTTACTGTGGTATGGGGAAAGTTAAATTTCTACACACTATTTTGAGATTATGAAACACGTCATACTAAAATCACCAACAAGAAAATTGCATGAAATAGTTAACCAAACCCACTAATAGATAAACCGAGGACAGAGTTTAAATGTTACCCTTCATACAGCAAGCCAAAACTTTTTCAAAATGCAAATAGAAAGTTAGCTGACACATTCTTGTGTTTTTTGTGCAGGGACTTAAAATTTCATACAAAAAATATTTTATTTGCACAAGTTCAAGCACCTAATGATATCATCATAGGTACCATAAGATGATAAGATAACACGATTAAATTCTTAAATTCGAAACAACCGTTAAACTCTTCTATAAAATGGAATTATACGTAAAATAACAGTTAGCACTTGCTCCCTGGATATCACAGCATGGAAGTGGGATGGCAGTTTGCCCCTTACCTCAGGAGTATCAGCCCAATGTGCAACGCCTTTTAACAGAGCAGGCATGTGTGCTGGATATAACCAATCAAAAAGGAAAACATATGTTCTGCGACTGAATAAAAAGAAAAACCAGAGTAAGGAATAGTAACTGCAGATTCTGCAAATATTATGAAACATTGGAATAAAAATTAGCAACCTATTTGTCGCCATTGCTATCCCTCTGAGATCACGCATCAAACCAATCAAAGCATATTTTACAACATCTGATCGGAACATAGCATCTGGAGTGCCTTCTAAATTGATGAAAACCTTGTGAAGCATAACCACCACCAATAAGTCATTAAGTTTTGTGAATAGATAATCTATTCCAATTTCAAGACACTACTAAGCTACAAATCAACATTTGTGCCATGCAAAAAACATGCATCGCTCCCTTTTCCCCCATCCTACTACATTACAAAATACTGAATTGCCACAAATTTGTGGGAAGTTCAAATTTGGCAAGCAACTTATGATATCTCAACAATTTCTGTATTACAATATATAAAAACAATGGTTTAGTAACTAAAGTATAGTTTTAATACTGAAAATTCCCCCACTTGACTTTTTCACTTCCTTTTCTCTAAATTTCTTTTTATGCATTACATTCATTTATCCTCATCTTCTTCAACTTATTCTATGCATCAAATGCTGGTCCCAGAGAATCAAGATCTACTGGCTCCTCTAAAAAATTAATAAAAAGAAACAATCCTTGAATGAGTTAAACTCCACATGGTATCAAGACATTCTCTACAAATTTTTGCTACAGCCTAGTCGGTTACTCTATTATATGACTTTATAACATCCGTGAAGGTTACAAGTAGATGACATATAATCTATCATTTTGGGTTTTAACTTCTATCCTCTTCTTCAGAGCATTGATTGAATTTCATTTCTCCACCCATACACCTTTTTTGCCACAAGGCACAATGCAGGAACATTAGGACACATGTGATTGTATTCCACTGCTAGGTCAAAAGATTATTAATTAACAAGTCCACATCTATAATACCCCAGCTCAATAGCAGAAACTCAAGAACTTAGACTCACATTCTTACTTCTCTTCAAATTCATGCTTATCATCAGACTCCTATTAGGGAACTCAAAACGAGGAACTAAAAATAGAATATTCACAGCCCTCTTAGAAATTATATTCCATAATGAAAAAAATATAAGTCTTACTTCCAGTAAATATCCTAGCCTACGGTTTTAACTTTCGCATTTTTCAACTCAAAAACACCAATATTTTTCATTTTTATATAAATATATATAATTTTTGTCTTACTTGCAATGAAATGTATAGAATTTTGTCCCAAAATGATGTCCACTTGAATTACCAATAATATCATTGAATTTAGTTATTTAGAACTACTTGAGTTTGTTACACTATACCCATATGGACCCTATAATGGAGAAAGCTCAATCATAAAAATAAAATAAAAAACTAATATATCCTTAATTTTCACAAAAATAGGAAAGTGGACACGAGTGATATATTTTTACTACAAAAAAATGTAGAAAGGATAGCATATATATAAGGCTAACAGTAGTGAAATATGTTAAACCATACCAGCAAAAGGCGGTCCATTGAATTCTTAAACTTCATAAGGCTATCCTCCATGAAAATCAGGGAGCCAATTGTGTAATAAAATTTTGTTCTGCTACCAGAACATCTTTGGTCTTCGAGGAAAGGAAAGTGCTCCCTCTGAAATGGATAACAATATATACTTGCTAAGATATTTATAAAACTAGAAAATGAAAGTAAATTATGAATAGAAACTTTTCTTAAAAGTGGATATTTACATTATGATGTGAAATTAAGAATTCAATGTTATCCAACTTCAATAGCAGCTTTCCTGTCATATATCTGCACAAAATGCATGCTAGTGTAAATATACAATGGAGGGAATCTATTCAACAAATAAGAGAGAGGTCCAGTTATCAAATCCAGTAAGAGTACACTTACCCAGATGCCATTTCACCAAAAAGACTTAAGTTATGGTCCATGACTTCTTCACACTGCACAAAGGTTTAAGTTATGATATAGACTGGATTCTTGAAACAGGAAGTAGCTGAAAATAAATTACGAATTAGTACCTCTGTATAAGACTTTAGATTTGTAACAATCTTTCCGACAATAACATTCAACAGAAGTAGATGATCATTAAGACCAAGAAGCTGAGACAGTCGTAAATATAGCTGCTGCAATAGAAGTAGAACCTAGTGTTGATCAAATTTCTGAAGAACAAACATGGTTAAAAGCAGTTTTGAATTCAGTTACATTTACCTTAGAAGAATGCATAGCCTGATCACCGATATAGGACTTCCTAAAATGCTGAAAGAAGGTGAGGATAGCACGATCAAGTCTCTGCTTGCTTATTTCACCATATCTCTGCAAGATCCCAAGGATTAAGAGAGGGAGAGAGTATAAGGACAATCATTATCTAAGTTTAAGGAAAACTTTGATATAATTCAAATAAACCTAGATATTTACTCTCTTCTTAAGCAACCTAAGTATTAATTAGATTTAAGGTTAAGATGCATATTCAAAAAGCGATATTATGTGCAAGGAAAAAGAAATGGATAGCAAAAATCTTTCAGATAGCATTCAACTTTTCTTTGTCAACAATAAACAACTTCCTTAATTTAAGGTGTGTACTTGCAAAAAGATGTAAAAATAAATAAATAAAAGCATACATCTAAAACTTAGTAACAACAAAAAAGAGCAAAAAGCCATGTACACAAGTACTGTTGGAATAAGACCGTAAAGAGTTATCAAGTGCAATAATGTAAAGAATAAGCATAACATGTTGGATCAAGCTGGATAAAGCCAACCCAATCCAAGGTTTTGGATGATTTTCTAAAAACGATATTTTCACCATCTCCATGACTATCCTTAATAGTACTCAATTATGGTAATCAGCAATGAAATTTATAACCAACAAAAATTGAATCACACAACTTGTATAAGAATAAGCTACCAAATCAAGAAATGTGTAATTTCCTTGAAAAATGTATCAGACGGACCACACAAGTGACATAAGACAAGAGATGTCACAGATTATATGATGATCTGGCTTCTTAATTAATTTCTAGGTTGGAGAAGCTGGAAAAAGAGTGATTAATTGAAGCTTGATGATCATGGCAGAAGTTCAGCCTCAGTTTAGAGTTTCAAGAGCATAATCAACAAATGAAGTTTCTCATTGAGCTTCGGTGGAAACTGGTGTGAAGTTTAATGATTATTCCGAATAGAGCTTCTAGAACAGCTTTACTTGAATACCTCTTATGCGACATCTCTGGATTGCAGCCCTTAATTACTTTTTTTTGTTGATTAACATAATCGAGTACTTCTAAGGATAGTGTTGGGAATAGTAAAAAACTTGGTTCTAGAAAATATTATCCAAAACCTTGTTCCGGGTTGGGTTGATGTCCTTTTACTTGACTGAATGACATATTGCTTCCGTGAGGTCATAGGAAACAATCTCATCTCCTGGTTTCCGTGGTTGGTAAACAAGTTTTAGCAAAAATAATAGTGACTACATACTAGAAGATTAACAAGTTTTAACATGGATAGACCAATTCTCACTGGAAGCTATTGTAAGGTTTAATGGTCATTCTGAATAGAGCTTTTTGAGCGACTTTACAAGAATAAATCTTATGAAACATCTCTCAATTGCAGCCATTAATTACTTTTTTTTTCAGGCGTAAAACAAAATCATAGTGATGAGTAGCAGGAACAGCACACTACTATATACATCAAACGAGCAAAATAGAAAGTGGCAATGGATAATATTTAATAATTTTAATGTGTTGATGGTGTATAAAAAAATCATAACATTAAACACACAAAAAGGAACTGTTTTTGGTTGGGTATGTGTAAATGTATAAACAACTCAAGATAGTTCTACTAAGAAACTGATATTTCAAGTAAAATGGAAAGGTGTCGTAAAAAAAGTAGCATCATCTTGATGATTACCTGACTGTATAATCCACTGTCAGTAACACTTATCAATTGAAAAACGCGTGCTGAGAGTTCAGCATCAAGTATCTCTTGCGATTCCCCACTGCAAGAGAGAAACAAAGCATGATCAGATGAGAGCCACATTATCCTCAGATGTCTATGGTGGTAATCAGGAATAGTTTCACCTAGAACCAATAGTTTGCTTTGTCTTAAGAATAGCAGCAATGATATGAACCATCCAAGCGAGTTTTGCTTCAGCAATACAAAGGTCATTGCTATTTGCAAATCGTGATACATTTGCTCCTTCCTGTATGAAGCATAATAAAATGCTAGTCAGGTCAGAATCATCATAGAAATTTTTGGAACTATCTTAATGAATACAAGCATTTCTGAAAAGCATACAAGACCATACCATATATGTCTGCAGAACAGGCTCCAAAGTCTTCATAATATATGGACTACAAGTTTCATACTGCAGCTCAAAAAATCAAACGAAGTTGAATGGAAATGCCTTCTTTCTAACAGGTATGTAATTATATGTTACTCCCTCCATCCTAAAATGAGTGTCTTTTTTCCCATTTAGAATGTTAGTAATTCAAGAACTACCAATAATATCTCTACAATAAGTTATAACTGATTGAGTTTGTTACAACAAATTCACATGGGGCACATAGGGAAATGCCCAACACTAACTCGCCTCTCCTTGATTTTTCCAAAAGAGGAATACAAGAGATATCTTGGGACAAAGCGAGTAACATTTAACGTAGATATAGTATATCATTGAAAATTCTTAGACCTGCGATCTGCAAAGATTGGGAAAGAACTCAAGCTGATCTTGGAGAAGTTCCACATTGTCAAGAGGATTTTCTAAGAGTTCGTCCGCTAACTCAAACTGCATAAAAATAAATAAATAAATAAGAGTAAATAATTTATTCATTTGCAGGATGATAATACATAAAATGGTCAGCTAAAATGCTATCTCACCTGCACAGCATCAAATCTTGAAGAAACAAAACCTTCAATGATCTTTGGCACATATTCATCGATCAGGATAGGTTTGTCACTCTTCATATATGGTATGGATGTCACCAATCTTGACCACAGTCCCAGAAGATAATAAACACTGCTGCTGGCCCACTGGTTAAAACATGTTGGATTGACAAGAGAAACGTAAATGAAAATTATATTTTTTTAAATGAACAATCTTTATTGCATAACTGCTTGGACAATAAATCCCAAACTAACCTGCCAAGACTGCAGAGACTTCAATGTAAACTCTGCTACTAAACGTATCCACTCACTATAGCCTTCAACATTAACAAGCTCTGATAACTGTACCATTAGTTATTCATAAGAGAAATGGTCAGTGTCATCAGGCTAAGCAAGACAATTTGCCTCACTGATAAAAGAAGAAAAAAAGGAACTATATAACACATATATGTCAATTAACTTGGATATCAGCAAACATAAGAAAGAATAATGCCAAATATTCTATGACACATCTAAAAATTGGGGTTACAACAATAATGAAAGATGAAAATCATATAACTACTGACAAGATATGAAAGCACAAATTTCCATATTTAAGAAAAATGAAAACCACGCTGAAGAGAAGGAATATAGATTTAAAGATCATAAAGAAAATGATAAGAAACAGGATGATCACAATATATATAATACATAATGAAGCATTCTATTCAGACCATACTTAAGAAATTCAATTGCAGTAATTGAGGCAGGAAAAAAAAAATCATTTGGAACCTACTCTAACTGAACATCATATTTTCATATATACCCCCTGTAGAAATCCAAACCAGCATCACAGCAACAAAGAATTCTAAAAGAACAATCTGTTATTTATATTTGCATTTCTTTAATAGAAGACCGCCTTGAACGCATGTGATCTTATTTATTCACTTGATTGGCTTCCTCCAAATAGGATAAGCAGAATAATTTGCATAGAGATCTTTGTGAGTAACAAATAACATAGTTTACATGGAAATGATGACGAAGGGGGCAGGTTTAACCACAGACAGCAGATAAGCAGATATAAAAACATGTGATTTAGCAAGAGACGGTACATCACCTGATAATTCACTTTAAGGCGCCCAAGAAGACAACAATATACATGATAATTATCATGATCAGCAAGACCTGTCTCCCAAGCAAAAAAAAAATAAAAAGCAAATTCCATGAAGTTGGAATAAGAATGAATATCAAGCCTATAAAATTCAAATAAGGCACCAAATGATGATACTGCAGAAAGCTATATGAATAGGGTGGTAACAAACTATCAGAACAAATAAAAAGCTCCAAGCGAATCTGTTAATTAAATTAAAACCTTAAAGAGATCGTTGAATTACTCCAACCCAAAGGCTTAAACTTATAGGTGGAGATAGAGATGGCAATTTAGGCCACAACACGCAACCCGACACAATCACAACACAATTTAAGTGTGTTTGCGCTCAGCATATTTAAAATCAAGTTAGAGAATCCAACAAGACTAATAAGTGTGTCGTATTCATGATGGACCTATGAAACGCACACAACACATTTACACGATTATAAGCATATAATATGTCTCCCCTTTATAATTTCTTTTCATCTCATCTCCTTTTCTCACTCACAACCCTATACCTATTGTCCAAATTATTGCGTCGAAGGTAAGAGAGTGAAAGAAGGATATGAGAGCAGCATCTAATGCATGTAAACTATGGCTAAAAATGGAAGTTCTCATTATCGGCCAAAATGCGGTTAGTACATTCTAATTTCTAAACGAGCCCACAATCAATTCTCATCGCTCCGTTATAACCTACATCCTCATGGGCCAGTCTGAAATCGTTTTCTTCTTAGGAATCTTTCCATCTTTAGGCAATATTAGTATTTGAGTAGTTTTAGAATAGACTATTAGTGTTGGGGTGAGTTTAGAATATTGAAATTGATTTATAGAAAAGAAAAAAAACGCAATTTCTTATCATGATCTTGTGGACGTGAACACAACTTATCAAAATGAATTGACAAAACTCTAGGTGGAGGGCCTAATTGTTTAACAAGAAGTCAAAATTCCATACAATTTCAACGTAGAATACTTAAACATTCTCTCTCACATGCTTACACGCAAGTAGGGAGGCAACAACAATGAGCCCACCAAACCAACTCTAATATCATGTTAAGCTTTCAATCCAAACGCTTAAGCTAACAGGTGAAGAGTCCAACCTGCTACATCAGGTGATCTCAAGCTACACACACTATCATTGTGGGATACTTCAACAAAGATGAAACTTTCAGGACAAAGATAACTGTTATGGGTTGGGAATACAATAATTCTGAAAAGGTGAGGATACTTTAGATGTATTCTATATTCTCTGCATGTACCCTACGAAACATATAAAGAAGAAGGCCTACCGTAATAGGTTATGAGTTATGACTTCATACATATGCAGCATATTATCTTCCTCACTTTTATAACAGTAATATTATATGCTAAGACATCAAGCCAGGTAATACAGCAACAGTATTGCAGATCCTGACCTTTCATTGCTCTTAGTGCCTGTTTTATTGAATACAATGAAGATTACGGGGTGGGTGGGTGTAAATCATAACAATCTCTATTCCACAGTGTACATGTTTAACCAAAGTACAGACTGCATCATAGATTCATAGCTAAATAGATGTAGTGAAGAGGAAAAAAAATTATTTTGATAATGTAACTACAAGTCATTTTAAAACTACAGAATGCACATAAAGGTCAAAGTTACATATCTCACCATATCTCAATCACTCGGACTTAAAAGGAAAGTATCGCAAATTTGCATTATTCAAGGGATGAACTACCTTAAGGGCCAAGCAGGGAAACTTACAAATCTTAAGAAGGAAGGACAGTCTAATTGCTGAAGTTACAAATAACCAAAAGTCCTTAAGTTTAGTTAATGCAAATTTCTATTCTTACAAACGGAAAATCTTAGCAATCTACCCCAAATAAAGGTAATCTAATTAATATACACACTAACACTGTTCAACTGAAATCGACAACAAACACGTGTTACATGTTGGTTTTCTTCATATGAGTAAGACCAAACTATGTTGCAATTGCCATGCTTTGCCAAACATAGCAACTGAGTTATTAAATTTAAGAAGGAAAGAAAACAAACAAATCATAACAATCAAAGTTTATTATATGCAAGCAAAAGAATTATTGTTGTAACATCATAAGTTCAACAAGGAGTATGAGAGTCTCTTTTTACATATGAACCACACTTACCCTAAGAAAAAAATATCATAAAAAGACCAAATGAAACTGAGGGGGTGCTCATCATGTGAATGTTGTTAAATTTCAATATTGGGCTACACATAATGGTTTAGGCTTCCACTACTAAAAGGTCATTAGTAGGGTTTGGCTTCCACCAATATATTTAAGTCATTCTCTTTATACTTTTCCAATGTGGAACAATTACCCACTTCAACACATGTTTTGTGAAAACTAGTGAATCCCTTCAGCACTTCCAAAAACAATGATTATTGCGGATTAGTAGATATCAGTAGCCAACAAAAAATAATTTGAACTCAGACAATAAGGGAAATGAGGACACCAAAAGAAGACATGAAGCCTTTTGGTAAACCCAACCTCCTACTTAGATTCCCTTCACCATTTGAATCTGAAATTATTTTCCTTTGAAAGATGAGGTGGTAATAAGTATCACCTCAGTCAACAGCATCAATTTAAGACCTTTAAACAATTTGCTATAACGTACAGTTCAACAGGGGAACCACATAGTAATATCATCATGGTTATTTAATAATATCTACTGCACTTCTTTTTCTATCATATGACCCTGATATATACATAACAAGCTTGGAATTCATTTAACACCAGAATACAGCAATCAAATGTGAAAGTAACAGGGTTTTCACTGCTAACTGAAAAGATCTTTGATTATCAGTAGTAACAAAAGTAGAAGTAGAAGTAGAAGTATTATAATATGTAAAAACAAATTTGCATAATAAAGGAAAAAGAAAATCATAAGTTAAAGATAAAATAAGTATACCAATTAAATCAAAGGAAATATAAAAGACTAATGTTTACCTATTCCAGTTTGCAGAATTTCTTTGGTTCCAGTCATTATATGGGTCAAAAACTCCAATCGTGTTCCTTCACTAGTGAACAATGAACGCTTCACAGATGCCAGTCGCACCAAGCATTCCAAAGCCTGGAGTTTAAGTATTAGAGGAGCCCTAAAAGGTTCATCAGCTAAAAGAAACCTCACTCACAACATAAAAGTTAAGGAAGAAACCTAAAAATTCTACTGTTGACAGCACTCGAAACATAGAGGAGAACTGAGTATGCATTAGAATACTTCATATCAAAAACTAAAACAAGGATAAAGCAGGTCCAACACATGGTTCACATGTGCACATTGACTTTTAAATAATTAAAAGAAGAAGAAAAACAAATAAAAAGAGAGAGAAAAAGAATGTGGATGAACATTAAAATAAGTTTGAGTGAGGATTTGGTTACAAATATAAGGATAGGAGAAAAGTTGGAAGCGAGATGGAAGAGATATCTAAAAGGAGAAGGTGGCAGTGGATACCAACTAAAGTTTTACATGATTCCAGAAGGATCAAGTTAATCACAAATAAAATCATGAAATAAAATATGCTATAAGCAGATCAGCTTATGACAACAGAGTTTCACTTTAGATACACACAGGAAATTCTATAAATGTCATACAAAATGATATTCACTCCATCATACGACAAACTATCCACCATACTTAAGATGGATCTCCCACAATAACAGTACACTTTTCTTACTAGATAATCAACCAATTAGCTCCAATGATACCTCTCTAAACTAACTAGTAATGAAAATTAAGATTTAGTTATAACAAGGGTACAAGTGGAAAGTCATCTGCTAACAGAAGAAGCTAGCATTGATACTTCCAAATATGTCAAGTTAGGACAGTTATTGTGGGGACAGGAGTTATAAAATGTAATATTATAAGATGTTGGTACAAAAGAGAACTGTCAAACATAGTAGAAATAGTAGTATTGTTAGGATGGATTGGTAATCATAACATCAGGAATATAATTAACATGTTCATATGCCACAAATAAAATTGAAAATAACATGTTTCCTACGAGATAATTTGCAAACCTCCTTGTTCTGAGTCATTGCATAATAATCAAAAAATATCTTCAATGTTGAGGGATCCTCAAAGACTGACTTCCAGGAGCTTGGAATCTACATGAACACCCCAAAACAAGAAATTTCAAAGCCAAAAACACCAAAATTGAAGGAAAATATGTGGGTATGTGAGGGAATGAAACAGGAGACTAGCATCTGCACAAAAATGTCAAAGATACCTGAACAGTGCCAATCTCATCTGAACTTTCATCATATGAAGTTCCCATAAAATCAAATGACAAGCATTTGTGAGAAAGTGAAAGAGCCAGTTCCTGCAACTTGCTTCCAGCTGTAATATATGTGAAAATGAACAGACAAAAAAGCAGAAACTAAGTATCCACTAACTTGTGAATGCATAACTCAACTTTAAGAAGAAAAAAAGCTTCCATTTTACCATCATTTTTTACTTGAAAAAGAGACGTAAGGGATATCTGGAAAATTTGAAGTAGGCACTGATCCCTGAAAGAGCTAGCTATTCTGCGATGATGAGAGAAAGGCAGTCCTTGATAGGGCTGATAATTTGTGAAACAATAACAAAGATATCAGCAATCCAAACACTTCGTAGATAATTTTCAATTACTAAGGAAGCCTGTTGTAATGAAATTGGAAAAGGTGGCATTAAAGAGGGATATACAAAGCAACAAAAAAGATTTACTAAGCTTATGTATCAATGATCACAAATTATATACATAAAAAAATAATCAAACGGGAATAGCAGAATAGAGAAACTGTACGCCTGTAACTAAAGCAACGTCCCACAACTCAATTACAATAGAAGCATGGTTGATGATTTCTGATATGCAAATATAAGTTTTAATCTGAACAGAGCATACCAATAGGAAACAATTGGAGAATGCTAATTAAATGATAAAATGGTGTGTAAGATGGACAAAACATGAATAAAAACTCATTGAACAAAAAACGGTTTGCCTAGTTAGGATAGAGGTAGTAAGGTAAAATGTCAAAAATTTATTTCTAAAGAATACTGTACCATGAGAGGTCAAAAAAGGAAGAAACACGAGATGAAGGAATAATCACTCTTTTCTCTCACCCGTGTGATATATTACGTTTTTACTGTTCAGATCCTAATAATTGAACACTTTCAGATCAACTGATAATTTCTTAAATAAGAGAGGGGCAACAATAGAAACACAGCTTCATCTATAATGAAAATGTTTAGTCACCTATTGACACTGACACAGATGGGTGAAAATATGAAACAAGAATGATCCTTCACTGTGTGGAACAGCATCATCAATCAAGTACCTCTAAATAGAAATCTGAAGTCTCAACTTTCGAGCCATTCTAGTTTCTAATTCAAAGTATATATCAAATGAAATAACTGCTATCCTAATTCACAGATATATGCAAGATACCAAGCTCATATAACAGTCACCAACAAGATCAAGCAATGGATCCTTGGAAGGAGGTAGCGTTTTAGCTACTTCATAAAAGTTCTTGCATATTATATATCAATCCCATTAATGCATACACTATTTGCTAGATTCTGGCAACACTGACCTGATTCATTTCAGAAACAAGTTGAATGAGCATCTTCAAACCAATCACATAATGACACGGTGCCTGATCAAAGCAAACAAGATACATTAACAATGAGTATCTCTACAAAATTAGTGGGTTGCAAATCCCTAATGGTTCAAGCCACAAAATCAATAGTGCACATAATAACAATAGCCACCTAGATCACTACAATACTTGATATAGTCAAATAGTTAAATAAAATTGTTTCACATGAAATGACTGAATTATTTTAATACAGTTGTACACTAAGAATACAAATACTCCTAAAACAGATCATAATCTTGTAAAATAGAAATGTTTATAGCTAACATATCGACATTACAATTCATAAGGACTAGCTGCAACAGTAGAATTAAATTCAAGAAAGAAATAAGATATGCCAAATAACTTGCAGACAAGCACATATGCCACAAACATCCACAAATATCAGAAGCTTTAAATCAAAGGCATTCAAACATTTTGGAAATGTTTTGCTGAATAATAAAGTTCCAAGAAGTTGAATGGGAGAGAATCCATAGACAGGCAGATTTCAACCTTAATCTCAAAATTATTGGAGGTTGCAACTTATTTGACACTTTGAGTCAGAATGCCACTTGAGTAAACTTGTTTCAAGGAGATTAATCCAACAGACATGATACGAGCAAAAGTTAGAAACAAGAACCTGTAAGAACTAAAGAATCTTACATTTGTATACATTGTCCAATGTAAGTGATAAAAGCAATCCACTATATGAACATAATGATAACAATAACAAACACAAAAACCATTACCACTATGTCACCACAAAACTGTTAGTAATCTGACATCATAAGAAGGTGCCCCTACACAAACATAATATATAAACCACAAAATAAATGTATGATGGAATATCACACTCAATGTCTTGAAAGTCATAGTATTTTATGCAAAAGCCTCATCACCTGATTCAAGAAATTCACTGCCTCTTGAACTACTTCCCTGAACTTGTCATCATCCAACCACCCAGACTTTGTAACTCGACAAAAGAGTTGGATTAGAGATCCAATTACAAAACTCTCCAAGTCAGGTCCTCTAGTAGCGAGATAGTTCATAAGATAATTTCCTTCAGACAAAATTCAATAAGATCAATTTGGGAAAGAGTAAAATAGAAGAAAAAATGTCATATGAATAAACAATAATATGGATATATTACTACAACTTCCATCCTAGAAGTTTTCTACTTTTAACAAATATCATAGGTTATAATATGACCCAAAGACATGATTGAAAACAAACAAATATGGTCAGCCAGAAGTGCATCACAAGATTCCCTCTTAAGAGTAGTCAAAGATAACATCTTTAAGGAAACAAGAGATTTACGAATATCAATCCGGAGCTGCAAAGGGAGGCTCTGCTCTGTCACTTGCTTCAACAAGCTTGAACTAGCCAGCATCAATGCATAGGGTGTTAATGCATTATCCAGGATGTATTGACATTGTGAAATGTAGTCAGTATTCATGGAGAAGCATTTAAGAGTACTCTCAGCATGAGCTCGTTCAGCAGAGTCCTGTGAATTGTAAAGTCTTTCGCACAATGCTTCCAATTGTGCTAAGCTCTCCATTTCTGACTGCTTAAGAAGAATTTCCCAAAGTTCAGGAGATCAAGCACTCACCAAAAAAGAATTCAGTTCTTTCTCCTTTCCCACGTATAACCAATACACATCTACAAATTTCCAATGAAAATGCAAGTATATACTTAGAGGGGAAGAGACAAAGAAAACGGGAGACAGGAGATGTAACTGTAAAACAGGTCTTACTTCAATTCAATTGTCAGATTGCAGTCAAAATTGAACTGAATTGTATATACGATTACTATAATGTCAATTGTTTACATAAGTACAGGATAGCATTTTTAAGTCTAGAATTGTTTTCAATTACAAGAGGCACTCAAAATAAAATGAGAACTCTAGATAAAAAAGCCCAGGCAACTGGTTGTCAGCAAATTCAGCCAGAACAGAACCTAGTCCAATAGAAAATGACAGCTCCAGTCCTGAGACAAGGGGCAAACGTGTCAATGGTACAGCATTTAAATCATATACAACTAAGTTCCAAATGCTTCAGAGTCAGCCCATTCTACAATAATACAAATTCAGCAAACATGAGGGGCGAGGAAGGGAATATTCACAAAATGGCCACAGAATAATCAGGTATGCAACAACAAAAATGAGAAGCCGATACACAAACAGGAAAACATGCAATGCTATACCCACAATCAGATAATAGAATGATAAGATGTGTGGATGGAGTAATTTTAATTACAACATACACTCTGCTGGATAACCATATTCATCCTTACTGCTACTAAGAAAACTGGTTGCACACCAGCATTCGCTATACAAAAAGATTCATTGGATAAGGTCTCGTAAGCACACACAGAGAAGAAAACACAACATCCAGTTGTATACTGAAAGTAATTTACGTCATATTACAATCCTGCACATCAGTAAGGGTGTAGTAATATGAAATACAGTTATAACCATTTGGGCTATCTAAGTCCAGTGAAAAAATGGAAGGACATGTAATATAAAAAATAAAATAAGATGGTGAAATGTATAGCTTTCTAGAGCAGATAAAAATGAATGTAAGTTGCATTTTTTTTTTTGGTAAATATGTAATTTGCATTTTAACTAGCTTATATTTCTTATTTATGTGCTTTGATTCCAGGGATCCTCTGGCTTTATTGGAGTTAATAATTTAAATTCATGAAGCAAATGCAATTTCCGACATTTTAGGTGGAAGTTAAAGCGGTATTATCTAGTAAGATATTTCTTCCAGATCCTTTCATTTAGTAGCCTCATTTAGAATAACCAAAGATCCCAAATCAAGGTATCTCCTTTCCAACCTACTTCCTTCCATATCATGTTAAATAATTCCGCGCCACAAGTGCCGTTGAAGTAAGTGAAAAGTACCAAATTACCCTACAAGTCAGACAACTCATCCCGACATACATTAATTTACAAAACCATGTACCAGATTCATCTCCACTCCAATTCAAAAGCACCAAAAGAGCATTCACTCCAACCATTCATCAGAGCACATCAATAACTAAAATTTATAACATCAATCACATTCACACATAATCACATATCTCCTTGTTGCATAGCACAAACATGCTATACACACAAGAATGTGATGGATAACTAATTGGCAAGAGTTTGCAATACAGCAGATTACAAAATAAAACAAAACCACAATTAGAATTAAAAGTAAAGTCAAAACCAGAATCAAACCACACAAGCAAGTTAATGAAGCCCATCTAAAGCTAAATGTTCATTAGTCATTCATTACATACCCATGTTCCTAGTCATTTTCTATTCTGATGATCGAAGCCAAAGCCCAGGCAATCAAAGCTGAAGAAATCATCCAATCAAAACAATAACTGAGAAATTAAAGTGACATTGATTCAACATTACATATTAAAACCATATCAAAAAAGCAAAAAACAAAAATCCACCACGCATAGACACAAGTGCATCATTGCATGCATACAGGTACAGATATGTAAGTTTCCTTAAGAGAGATTCGAAATTGAAAGCAAAAAAAATGGTTTCAAAAAAATCTGTGAGGATCAGCAATTGAATCGTTCTGTTGATGTAGGGTGTAAAATGATTGGGCATGATATGAATTGAATAGCAGCAGTTTCTTGCCTGCAAAATCCACTGATTTTCTTTGTCGGAGGCTGTTTGGATAGCGAGAAAATGAAATGTAAAAACCTATGGAGAAATGAAGAGAAGCAGATGGGATGAAAGTGTGTAAGAAGTTTGGGAGAGAGATGGAGGCGAAGGCGTGAAATTGCGGCCGACTTGGATGTTTTATTGCCGCACGGCGAAGATTATTTGTGGTTTCTTTTTTTGCCCATAAACTCTTTGAAACTACACATTGACCCCAAGATTATGGCTAATTGTTTGTGTTGCGTCTTCTTTTTTGTTTATTTCATTTTGGGCATACTACATTGACTTCACCTCAGGGAGGGAAAGTAGTTGCGTTAAAATATGGTAATGAGAGTTTTGTCGCTCGTGTGGTCTAACCTGACTCGAATGTGGATTAATCTAGATGTGGCATGGCTTAAATGTGATTATTCAATGTTGATCGTGTGCCCATACTTCAAAAACCTCATGGTTAAGAGAACTAAAAAACTCAAGTTTTTGGTGCAATTTTGATGTGTAAGAAGTTGTTAATATTAGCTCGGAGTGTTTAGGATTTCAAGCTCGGCCATGTCATGGAAGCAAATTTAGATAGTGACTTTTCTAATTTTAAGTTTTTCTCCACCTATCAACTAGGCAATTTTTTATTTAGTTAATGACGTTTTGTTTAAGTCAACGTCAAATGAAATATGTTTTGTTACAAATTTTACGTGAATTTTGAGTCAATACTTCAAAGTTTACTTTGATTTTAAGTCTAAAAGTAACACATGTGTTGAAATAGTTCAATATGTAGGACTATAAATCAAATTCAATTTGTGAGTCAGTATATGAAAAGAAAAATAAAACCGGTATCATGTAACTAATAATTAATATAAAAATATCCAACTCATCTTCCACATGATAGCATTTGTATTCATAAAGAGGCATTATAATTGGTTGAAATCAGCAATCGATCTCACATGCCTAAACATTTGACTTCATGCTTGGTCATGAGAGTCCTTGTTTTTGGAGTCCCATCAATAATTGTAGAGGATAATGTTGATATAATCAAACATAATCAATAAACAAATTAAACTTTGAAATAATAAACCAAGAAATGTAAAATTTGAACTTAGTTTTCATTCATAAATAGAAAAAGGAAATGTTCTAAATTTATTTTAATACGTCTTGTTAAGTTGAAGCATGAAGATTTTAAATTCTCCACTTGACAATAACTGACAAAAATGGTCTTAGACAGACATTCTCAATAGCCCACTTTAAACAACTCACGTATCATGATTTGTTGTGTTATTTAGTTTCACTTCTTCTTAAATTGTCTATATTTCGTCAATGTTGATGCAGGCGACAATGATATAGAACAATAGAAAGAATTCCGTGGGAGGAGCGATTGATAGTAAAATAATCTTATCAAGAGCTAGTAGTAGTGGAGATGAAATTGAGGCAAACGCATATGTGTTCGGAACAAGTTGAAATTCATTTGGCGCACTCAAAAACTGGCATGCAAACAATACTCACATTCTTTACTGCTATGATCTATGACTCTATGTAGTCTTGGCCATTATTTTAATGGCATTTTTAGCTTTTTACTAGTAAAACAATCCGTGCATCGCACGGGTTAGTAAATAATAATTACTATACATAAAAATATTTAAAATTAAATGTATACATACGTTGCACTTTTATGGTGCATTATAATATATATATATA